>VDFB02275366.1:0-103462 GCA_007258455.2 Sequoia sempervirens
CGATGGTTGCCATAGCCACAAAAAGAACTGAAGATGAACAACTGATTTTTTTTTTCTTGAAATCTGCGTTACAAATCTTGGCTTCGTATTTAGAGTTTAGAGCTCTGATACCATGTTAATTTCTTATAACCCAGCTATAGATTAATTGCACAATAAATTCACAGAAAAGAAATCTGATTTATAACAATTAATACACTGGATTAAATAACAACTAATAAAAGCGGAAGCAAAAATAACATGAAGCCAAACACAAAAAGAGAATAACACAAATTTACGAGGAAACCCCAATGTGGGGAAAAACGTGTTGGATCTTCTATTTAGCCTAACAGCAAACTTTTCTTTCGAAAATACAATATGAGTTTGCTACAACAATCTTACATATATAGAGCCTAGCTGCTTTACTTAGCGTGCAAGGAAAGAATCTTTCCTTGCTTTCTTTGGCTTTAATTACACATAAAATCACTCTTGGATTTATCTTATCCTCACAAACTCAGAAACATTCTATTAAAGAATAAAACTCTTGTTGTTGCTAAAAATCCAACTCGAATTGTTTTAAAGCATATATAATCTTGAGTTGCTTTAAAACAAATCCATATCCCACCTTTCGAGCTACAAAAATCAACATAACTGGCTTCAAAATATACAGAAGATTGAAGATTCCAAAATATGTCTTATTCCTTAAACCAGCCAATAAAAAAATTATAATAGAAAAAAATAAATTATGCCACTCACAGCAGAGAGCACTACAAATAAATCATCATACAGTACTGATGAGAAAATGACCTATCAACATATGCAAAAAGGCTCTGTATTATTTCTTAGAGGAGTGACTAACAACAGTTTCAAGACGTCTCTTTTAAAGATTACAATTGGTTTTAATACAACAGAGAAGAGCAATCCAAAACAGTGGTTCTGCGTTTAAAACTTCAAAAGATATAATAATTAATAAAAAATGTTTCTTCTAAAAAAGATTTTAAGTTACTTGAAAAACTCTGCTAAAAATAGTAAATAAAGCTTCAGTGAAGGTTGCATGGAGCCTTGCAACCAGCCTCAATTATCTAACGTAACGTTCTTTGATGTTAAGCAGATTCATAAGATGATCCTTGAAGCTTCAAAAATTAAATTTTTGTAATTGTTTTTTTGAACATATCTATAAATTACTGTTGATTGTTAGATGCGTTTCAACTCAACATCTTGTTTTTTTTAATCAAATTTCAAATGAAGTGACGTTATAAATTAAAATGTTTTGACCTATCCTGATGGATTAAATTCTTGGCATAGATTGTACGTTATTTAAAATTTAACACCATTTTGTAATTCTTTTGTAATATTAAATAGATTAGGTTTTAACTATGGAGTGTAATAGATATGATTACACTTTTCATATCTTCTTTGGAATGCAATTCCATGGCTCATTTTTAGCAACCTCCAAGGTTTTATCATTGTCATGTTTGATCTTGCATTTAAAACTTTCATTCACTGTAGAAAAATATCACTATTTTATCCTAAATCTAAATACCCTCTTTGAGACCATTAGCAACTGTCATGATAAAAATATATTATTCTGAAAAACCTCATCATAATATAATTAAAACGTATTTTTATTACCTGCTTTCAATCTACAATCCATTTCAAAATGATCATACATGCTACAAAGATAACATCGAATGTTTGTTTTATGAAATCTACGTCTACCTCTTTCTTTTCAACCACCTCTTCTTTCTCTATTTTCTCTTGAATAATTTTGATTTTGAAGAAAAAATTTCTTTCACTTTTTCCAAATGAATCTCTTAATATTTTTTCAGGAGACATAAAAGAGATCCATCTGAATGATCAAACTTATTTGTTTTCTGTAATAATTATTGCAACATGATTTCACCTTTGATATTAAGAACTTCAATACCTGTTTGATAGTAATCTCTTTATTCAAAATTTCTCAAAAAGTAGTCATGTTATTGGCCACATCTTTCACTCTCACACAGTATTCACTCGATTTCAGTTTCTTGAATTTTCAAATCCTCAAATTCTCTCATAAGATTTGTGAATCGAAAGCTTTGCCTTCATCACTACTTTGGTAAGGTTTTTTAGGGTCTTCTAGGCATCCATAACTGTAATTGTGCTTGCAATTTTTAGAAATAGGTCCATATCTAGAACTAGTTTAATATGGAATAAAGCTTCTTTTTAATTACTCCATTATTGACTGCAAGAGAGTTCTAATCTATTGCTTCTGCATAAACCTGTTTCTATAATCTCTCATAAATCTTTCCTTGTAAAAGAGCTCATCATCTTCCTGTACCAATAATCATACTCGCCTCTATAAAATTCTGAAATGGGCAGAGTTAATATTTGATATAATGAATTGTTCGATAGACTCGATCACAAAGTCTTTTAACCCAAAAAATTACCTGCTCTAATATCAAATGGAAATTATGAAATAGATCCCATTTCTTAAACCAGCCAAAAAAAATTAAAAATACCACCTAAAGCAGAGAGCACAAAAAATCAATAATCAGACAATACTGATAAAAAAATGAGCGATCAGCAATCGCAATAATGCTGTGTATTATTTTCGAGACGACTAATTACACAACAGTTTCAAAGCGTCTCTTCCAAAGATTGTAATGGCTCTAATTTTCTAAATATAACAGACGAGCATCTTGAAATATCATCTGTCATGCAGCCCTAAAAGTACGGCGATATAAAACTGCAGTTTTGCGTTTAAAACTTAAAAGGCAATCAGAAAAACAAAAAAGTTTCCTCTAAAAAGGCTTTTATCATTTAAAAAAAATCTGCTAAAAATAGTAAATAAAGCCTCAGCAAACTGAAGATTGCATGGAGTCTTGAAACCAGCATCAATTATCTAACAAATATCATAACCACAAAACGATTATTCAATCTCCTTATGCTAAGAGGTGGACAGATGATAATACAAACTAAACATTGTAAAATAAGCATTCGTTGTATTGTACCCTATCTAAAAACAATGGTAAAATATACATAGAACTAATGTCTGGACTTCTTACAGGAATAGCAACAAAGCAAGCTTCTTCGCTGAATTGTTCAGAATGCATCAAACTCGCTCATCATAAAAGTATGGAACAAAAACTGAAAAAATCGGCGTCTCCAAGGTTTTCCAGTTAGTCAAACATTAGATGTTTATAAACATCCAAAATCGTCTCCTCCTGCTGAACTTCGGATGGAGAAACATCATCTGCTTTAATACCAGGCATTTGATGAGTAATTGGAGGTGTTGGAAGTGCCAAGGTTCTGAGAGGGGGGGGGTGAATCAGAACCTTATTACCTTATTTCAAAATTCATTACAATTTTTGCAATAAGCAACTCATAACTGAATATATTCAATCTATGCAGGAGAAATGTAAACATTCATCATAAACATAAAGTAATGGAACTCACAAAATGAAGACACCCAAATTGTGCCGAGTGGAAAACCCTCCAAAATCTCACGATTTTGTCATAGGGAGAAAAACCACTCCTTGAACCTGTATCCTTTATTGATTCCCAATCCTTTACAATCGGCAGTAACTACTGCTCAGAAATTTTAATACATCTCATATACATATACAAATGTGTATATGTCACTCATATATGTACACAAGTTTATGATAAAAACTTTCAAGCCTCTTATCCTCAGATACATATAAATATGTTTTTTACACACACTCACATGTATCTAAAGATTACAAGTGCTATATTTATAGAAATGAACTTCGAATCAGATCAGTTACATGTATCTAACTGAACCAGTTAGAGTTTGTTATACAAACTTCCTTTTTAAAATGCTTTTCGAGAAACTAACAAAACAGTTTTAGTTTACGAATTTGTTTCTGTCAAAAATTGGTAATCATTAAGCTTCCATATAATTTCACTTTTGAGATACTCGAAAAACAGTTTCCATAACGTCATTTTGCATTGCAACTGACTGGAAATGCTTAAACATTTCCTTTTGTTTTGAACAAACAAAAAAAAATTGTATATAATATCCTGGGTTTAATACCCAAAATTTATTCAATCTTCTAAAACTGCGTAGAGATATTCTGGGTTTGAAACCCTCTTTAGAAGATATCAAAAATGCAAAACCTCATACCTGTGATGCCCAAGTCTCTGCCCGATCCTGAGAAGTTTCTCCTTTTTTAATTTTCCCCAGATCCTCATACATGTGAGCAAAGATCAAATATGTAAGAAAATCTTTTACTCTTTCTGTGAAAGTTAAATTCATATAGACCTGTAACTTCATTTCAAAATACAAACAATGAACCTGCCTGTTAATTTAACTGTACCCATCAAATGACCTTGCAGAACGAAATTATCTTGACCCATCAAATGAATTTTCTGTTTTGCAGAACTAAATCATCTTGTTATTCGCAGAGAAGAAATGAACCAAAAAACCGTTTGCACAGTCTAAAACAATACCCACAACCTTAACTTCTTTTAATCACAATTTGGAGTCCGCCATGCAAAGTCAATACTTGGCGAGAAAAAACTAGGAATAATAAATAATGTGTTCAGACTGTCAGATTACGGTCTCAATCACTGCTGCCGACAACATTATGATGTGCCATTTTAATTTTCCTGCTTTTATCAAATGCCATCATATATTTCACAAAAAATATGCCACGCCAAAATAAAGACTTTTCTTACCAAATGCCACGTGTGCATATATATCATTTTGCCAACAGAACGGATGTTTGATATGGTTAACAATCTCCCCCATTTTTGATGCAAAAATTTTCGTCAAGAAATACAATGCTGATTTACCATGAAATGCTAGAAATCAGACCAACTAACCAGAATCAACCAAAAACTGATAAAACAATCAGAGAAATCAATTCTCCAAACTGTGAGATACATGATTAACCAATGAACCAATCCAATCAGTGATTAACCTATGAATGAAACTTGTGATCCAAATGCATCCAAATGCAAGAACCAAACCTGAACCTGACCAAACCAAATCTGTAGAAGAACCAAACCTGTGAAAATTCTTGTTAAAAATTTGATGATTGAATGATTACTCTGAGATTTATGCATCAAAAATCCAACCATTCTACTTTTCATGATATTTTACTGAAAGCGAAACCTAACGGAGATATTGAAGAGAGTAAAGCTTATTCGGCATGGATTGAGGGAGAGCTCTGATCGATTTCTTATTTGTTGAAGACAATTCTCTAAGTGGGAGCTTTGGTAAAATATCAACTAACTTTGGTTGAAGGCATGGAATAAAGGAATATAAATTTGTTGGCACGTATTGTGGTCAAACTACAATTTGGAGAATCTTTCAACATGTAGTTCGGTGCATAGCAGGGTTTTAGAAATCACGGATAGCACTAAGTATTGCATCTGAAGGATGCCGGAGGTTTTGAGACATAAAATACCCAAATCTGAAAGCTAATAAGACATCTAAAGTAACTGAGTACAACATGCTGTTGCAGCAATAATTTCAGACTCAGCAGTAGAAATAGTGACACATTCTTGTTTTTTACTGTGCCAAGCAACTAACCGATCACCTAAGAAAAATGCAGCACCACTAGTACTTCGTTGATCATCTTTACATCCACCCCAATCAGCATCTGTATAACCAATTAGAGTAAAATCATCATTTTTGGGATACCACAAACCATAATCCAAAGTACCTTGTAAGTATTTAAAGATACGGTGAACAACATTGAGATGAGATTGACGAGGAGCTGCTTGATATCTAGCAACTTGACATACAGAGTGCATTATATCTGGTCTAGAAGCAGTAAGATATAAAAGACTCCCTATCATAGACCGATACTCCCTCTGATCAACAAGAGGAGATTCATCAATTTTCATCAACTTACATCCAGTTTCCATTGGTGTGCCAACTGGATTACAAGTATCCATTTGAAACCTTTTAAGCATTTCCTTAGCATATTTCAGTTGAGAGATAAACAAACCATGTTCAAGCTGAGAGACTTGAATTCCCAAGAAAAATGTCAAAGGTCCTAGCATAGACATCTCAAATTCAGACTCCATGATTCCTGAAAAAGTTTGTGCTAAATGATCATTAGTAGAACCAAAAATAATATCATCTACATATATTTCAACAGCCAATAAATTTTCATTGTCCATTTTTGTATACAATGTGCTGTCCACATTTCCTTTAATGAATCCATTTGCAATTAGATGTTTATCCAATCTGGAATACCAAGCTCGAGGAGCTTGTTTTAAACCATACTAGGCCTTTTTGAGACGAACATAATCAGGCTTGTTAGAAGATTCGAAACCTTCTGGCTGTTCCATATAAACTTCCTCCTCAAGGTACCCATTTAAGAAAGTAGTTTTGACATCCATTTGGTAAATAGTGAAATTTTTATGAGTGGCATATGCAAGAAAGATTCTGATTGATTCCATCCTTGCAACTGGTGCAAAGGTTTCACCAAAATCAACTCCTTCTTGTTGTGCATATCCTTTGCAAACAAATCTGGCTTTATTCCTGATCACTACTCCTTCCTCATTCAGTTTATTGCGGAATATCCATTTTCCACCAATAACATTTTTATCAATAGGTCTGGGAAAAAGTTCCCAAGTCTTATTTTTCTCTATCTGATTTATTTCATCCTGCATAGCATTTTGCCAACTGGGATTTGATAGGGCTTCAGTTACATTCTTTGGTTCAAAATCTGCTATCAAACAAAATTGTTCAGCAATATTTACTTGTTCTCCTATTTTGGCTTTCCTTCTAGTTAAAATTCCTTTATCAATATCACCAATAACTTGAGACTCAGGATGTCTCTTAGCTATTATTCTAGAAGATGTTTTTATCTTTGATCCATCACTAGTGATTTTAGAATTGGAACAATTTTCTGATTCTATTTTTCCTGCAAGTTCATCTTCATCATCAGTTTCAACTTTATCTTGTTCACAAATTTCATTATGAAAACTTTCTGATTCTTGAAAAGATAAACTTTCATATTCTTCTTTGTCATTACAGCATACAGATGTTTCATCAAACATAACATTTATAGCTTCTACAATTTTGTTCAGCCTTTTATTATAGCATTTATATGCTTTGCTATGTGTAGAGTACCCAAGAAAAATCCCTTCATCAGATCTTGAGTTAAAGTTTTCTAGAGAATCATCATTCTTTCTGATAAAACATTTGCAACCAAATATTTTAAAGTTCTTAACATTTGTTGTTTTCCCATACCATAATTCATATGGTGTATAAGCTGTTCTAATTCTGATTTGTGCTCTATTTAAAATATAGACAGCTGTATGAACAGCTTCTTTCCAGAACTTGTCAGGCAACTTTGCTTCATTCAACATGGTCCTGGCCATTTCCTTGACAGTTCTATTTTTTCTCTCTACAACCCCATTTTGTTGTGGTGTCCTAGCAGTAGAGTATTGTCTTTTTATACCTCGTTTTTCACAATATTCAATAAATTCTTGAGAAGTGAACTCTCCTCCTCTATCTGATCTTAAGCATTTCAGTTTTAAATCAGTTTCTCTTTCCACCATCTTTCTGAAAATTTTGAAACGTTCAAAGGCTTCTGATTTATGTTTCAGAAATGTTACCCAAACCATTCTTGAATAATCATCTACGAACATCATGAAATATCTTTCATCATTTAATGAGGCTGTTTTGGTTGGACCACATAAATCAGTATGTACTAGTTCAAGTGGTCTATTTGACAAATATTCTTTTGTTTTAAAAGAAACTCTTGTTTGCTTGCCTTTTATACACTCTTCACAAATAGATGCAGGTTTAGTTATTTGCGGTAGACCCCTGACCTTTTTGTTCTTGCTGATTCTAGCAAGATTATCAAAGTTCAAATGTCCCAGTCTTTTGTGCCACAACCAATTTTCTTCCACTTGACTCATAAAGCAGGTATTGACCAAAGATGTTTCTTGAATAGTTGAATCTATCAGATTATACAGATTACCATTTGTTCTTAACCCACTGGCAATGACTCTATCTTTCCCATTTTTAATATAACATTCTTTTGCATTAAAAGAGATAGAATATCCATTATCACATATCTGACTGACACTTAAAAGGTTATGTTTCAACCCTTCAACAAAGTATACATCATGTATTGGTGTATCATTGTTCAAGATTATTGAGCCTTTTCCTGTTATATAAGCTCCTGAGTTATCACCAAAACGTACAAATCCTCCATCAAAGTTTTCTAAGGTTTTGAATTTGTTCTTGCATCCAGTCATATGGTGAGAATAGCCACTATCCAATACCCATGTTGCAGATTTCTGAGCAAATAAGACTGTTTTAACGATTAAGGACTTTTCATTTGTCTTTACTTGTTTCCATATTTGTTTAGGTCTCAAATTTAATTTACACTGATTTACATAGTGACCATAGTAAAAACATTTGAAACATCTAATAACTTTTCTTTTGCCTTGACTAGTGCTATTTTTACAAAAGATTGCTTTGTGCCCAAAAATATTACAGTTGAAACAATATCCATTGAAAAAAAAACTTTGTTTTCTGACTAGTAGATTCTTCAGATGAACATTGTAAGATATTCAGTTTTTTATCCTTTTCTTCAAGTAAGAGTTTTTGACTTTCTATAATTGAATTTGCTTTTATTAACTCATCTTGAAGATTTTGATTTTCAGTCTCATGATTTGCAACTGATTTTTTTAACCTTTTAATTTCTTGCAGTGATTTTAGAAGTTCTTCTTCAAGATCTACTTCTATTTCTAAATCAGATGAGGATTCAGGCTCATTTGATTCAGATTTAGGAGTATGTATTATTTCAGCCATGAACAACTTTTCCCCTTCTTCATCTGCATCACTGGATTCTTCATTTGGATCTTCTTTTGAAAGAAGACTTTTCTTTTTGAAATCTTTAAACCTTTTATTCTGATTCCAAGGCTTCTTTCTAGAAAACTTCTCATCACAATCATCAAGTTCAATATTTGGGCATCTAGTAGCAAAGTGTCCTAATTGACCACAGCTGAAGCATTTAGGTTTTCCTTTATATTTCTTTGTCATTCTTTTAACCAGTAATGCTTCTAAAGCATCAGTTAGATCTGAATCACTCTCATCATTCTTTTCAGCCTTAAAGGCTGATTCTTTTGATGAAGAACTAGCTTGATTGCTAATTCTCATTTCATATGCAGTTAGAGTTCCTTGAAGTTGATGTAAAGTCATTTTTGAAAAACTTTTCTTTTCTTCTAATGTAGAAATTTTTGTTTCAAATTTAGGTAGTACTGACCTAATGACCTTTGAAACAACATCATGTTCTTCTATGTCTTCACCTAGACCCTTCCTGGCATTCACAACTTCCTCAACTCTTAAAAAATATGCAGCAATGGTTTCATCCTCACTCATTTTCAGATTGGCGTATCAAAAGCCCCGGTTTTAAGGTAATCGTTGAGCTCTTTCTTTGTGTATCTTGGTAGTGGTTTCAGTTTTTTACCTGTCATTTGCAGTTGCAACAAATGTTTCCAGAAAGAACATCTATTGAGAACAGAGAAGACATATCCGGGCGCTTCATAAGCAAACTCATTGTTTTCTCATGAATGGTGGACGTTGGTCTCTTGTTACTACATTCCATCACCCGTCAGAAGGCTGGCGGAAATGCTTTGTTTGCTTTTCAGAGAACATAATCATTTCATCGGACAAGGGTTACTATTGAAGAACCAGAGTATTTTGCCGCTGTACGTATCACGGGATGTTCTAGAATCCTCACTCGATTTTTAATTGCGATGCAAGTTGAGGGAGATGAACCTATGGCTAAATTATTTAATTTTTAATTAAAACGGCTCTCTTTGAATATATTCAATCTATGCAGGAGAAATGTAAACATTCATCATAAACATAAAGTAATGGAACTCACAAAATGAAGACACCCAAATTGTGCCGAGTGGAAAACCCTCCAAAATCTCACGATTTTGTCATAGGGAGAAAAACCACTCCTTGAACCTGTATCCTTTATTGATTCCCAATCCTTTACAATCGGCAGTAACTACTGCTCAGAAATTTTAATACATCTCATATACATATACAAATGTGTATATGTCACTCATATATGTACACAAGTTTATGATAAAAACTTTCAAGCCTCTTATCCTCAGATACATATAAATATGTTTTTTACACACACTCACATGTATCTAAAGATTACAAGTGCTATATTTATAGAAAATGAACTTCGAATCAGATCAGTTACATGTATCTAACTGAACCAGTTAGAGTTTGTTATACAAACTTCCTTTTTAAAATGCTTTTCGAGAAACTAACAAAACAGTTTTAGTTTACGAATTTGTTTCTGTCAAAAATTGGTAATCATTAAGCTTCCATATAATTTCACTTTTGAGATACTCGAAAAATAGTTTCCATAACGTCATTTTGCATTGCAACTGACTGGAAATGCTTAAACATTTCCTTTTGTTTTGAACAAACAAAAAAACTGTATATAATATCCTGGGTTTAATACCCAAAATTTATTCAATCTTCTAAAACTGCGTAGAGATATTTTGGGTTTGAAACCCTCTTTAGAAGATATCAAAAATGCAAAACCTCATACCTGTGATGCCCAAGTCTCTGCCCGATCCTGAGAAGTTTCTCCTTTTTAATTTTCCCCAGATCCTCATACATGTGAGCAAAAATCAAATATGTAAGAAAATCTTTTACTCTTTCTGTGAAAGTTAAATTCATATAGACCTGTAACTTCATTTCAAAATACAAACAATGAACCTGCCTGTTAATTTAACTGTACCCATCAAATGACCTTGCAGAACGAAATTATCTTGACCCATCAAATGACTTTTCTGTTTTGCAGAACTAAATCATCTTGTTATTCGCAGAGAAGAAATGAACCAAAAAACCGTTTGCACAGTCTAAAACAATACCCACAACCTTAACTTCTTTTAATCACAATTTGGAGTCCGCCATGCAAAGTCAATACTTGGCGAGAAAAAACTGGGAATAATAAATAATGTGTTCAGACTGTCAGATTACGGTCTCAATCACTGCTGCCGACAACATTATGATGTGCCATTTCCTGCTTTTATCAAATGCCATCATATATTTCACAAAAAATATGCCACGCCAAAATAAAGACTTTTCTTACCAAATGCCACGTGTGCATATATATCATTTTGCCAACAGAACGGATGTTTGATATGGTTAACAGTTATTGCCTTGCGCATGGCATTCGGGCTGGTGTAATTCATAGTTTATTTATACTTAGTTTGGTATTGGTGTCCATGTTCTATTTTGCATATGACTTTATATACAAATAGCATCTGATATTAGACACAAGCATGCGTTTTATAGATGGTGTTTGAGCTGTTAGGTGGCCAACATTAGTATAAAGCGATGAACCTTCAGAAGGTTCGACATTTGGTTTATGAAGTGCGATCTTTCAGTTGTCTTAATATTTGATTAATTAGTAGCCATGCATAGGACACATTACATCTAAGAGCTGCGATTCCCTTCTATGCTGTATTTTATCTTATTTATCTGCATCTTTATCAAATAAAATTCTTTAATCAATTACCTTTGAGGGGTGCATCTTCCCTTTTCTAAAGCTTCCTTGAGGCGCAAGCTATGGGGCGGCTGTTTTTTTAGTGCGAACTTGTTGTTTTTCAGCTACAAATAGCGTCGGTTGATGAAATTATAGTGCAAGCCTATTTTTCAGATTGTTTCATTTAGCATCACCAATATTCTCCATAAGAATAACGTACCTGTTTATGCGATGAAAATGGTTCACATCTCTCAGAACAATTTCTCTTAAAATCCTTCTCAACATGGGAGATAAGTGATTTTAATGTCTAAACTTTTCACTTGATATTATGCTTAGTGAAACAGCCGATTTCATATTTATGCATCGATGGAAATTTTTAGTGAGATTCAGCTTGAATACCTGCTCGTATGGAGTTCGCTGTTTTGGACTTGATGGATTTTTTTTATGCTTGATTATTGACTGCTATGCATTGCATGGGAATTTTGATGTTCATTTAGATCCTTGCTTGGTGATAGATGGGACGCCACATACAAGAAATCTAATTTAAATGCATTAAAACTAGCATTTGATGGAGATTGAAATACCTTGTCCTAGATCGCTGCTATGCATTTTCATACTTGGCTTTCAATGTTTAATTTTGATTTGGAATTTCAATGGGGATAAATAGTGTGCTGGTTCTTCGCTGTGTCGCACACCATACTTTACTACGTTGCTTTTGAAGAAATTCCCTCTGCCTGGAGTTCGATGTGCATAATTCTCATTACTGGTAACCAATGGTTAAGCTTGATAATCAATATTAGAGTTGCTGTTAGTGATTGTCTTATCAAATGCTACGATCTTATTTATAATGCCTTCGATATTGTTTAGAGTCTACTATTCAATGGTATTTGCCATGTTATAGTTCGCTGTATACTTATCGGTTGAGGTTCGATGCCTTTTAAATGTTGAAAGTTTGATTAACAAGCACTTTTTGGGTAATTCGAACATGTATTGAATTTGTTGATTTGTATTAGGGAGGACGTTTGAATATTTTAATATATGTATTTAAATAAGTATATATATATATATATATATATAAAAGTATGTGAGTATATGTGAGTACCACAATGTTTCTTAAATTATTTTTGAGATCAACATTATATTTATATATATATATAAATATAATGTTGATCTAATGTTGATCTCAAAAATAATTCAAATATAATATTGATCTCAAAAATAATTCAAGAAACATTGTGGTACTCACATATACTCACATACTTTTATATATATATATATATAATGTTGATCTCAAAAATAATTCAAGAAACATTGTGGTACTCACATATACTCACATACATATATATAAAATGTTGATCTCAAAAATAATTCAAGAAACATTGTGGTACTCACATATACTCACATATATATATATATATATATATATATATACACACACACACACTTGTATAGGTATTAAAATGGTGTTGGTAAAAGAATGTTTCCATTTAGGATTAAAATATTTGTAGATAAATAAATTGGAAAATATTAAATAAGGAAAAATCAACTTATTCCTAATTGAGAGAATGTTAAATGAGGAAGTTAGACTATTTTCCCTCTTCATTACGAATATTGAATGCTTTTATGTTTACTTAATAGTCAAGTTGTGAACTCTCTAGGTATTTCATGATTGTATTATGGGACTTGTTTGCTTATTTTGAATAATGTGTTTATTTGGTGAAATTAAGGCGGTCATGGTATTATTGCCTTAAAAATAATTTAAATAAATTATATATGTATACTCTTATTTGTTAAATAATTTATGGAAGATCTAGGGAAATATTAGAATCTTGTTGTAAATTTCTGATTCTTTTATATGTTAAATAATTGGAATATCGTTATTGTATTATATTAAGTAGTATTTTTAATATTAGGGCTTCATATTTTCTTGATAGAGATGATTGTTTTGTTAATGATATAGTTACCCTTAAGATAGCTATTTGGAGTATATGATCTAATGATTGAACTAAATGGTTAAGTCAAGTGAATGGTGTGAATGTGGGAATAATGTTGTAATAAAAATGAGTGTTTTTCTTTATGGTTATAGTGTGTGACTGATTTTTTTAGCAATGTATTTTGAATATTGGGATGTATTGAACAATGTGCTTTGCTTTTGGTAATTGTTTAAAGTGAGAGTCATTTGTGCCAAATTGTTAAGGTCATCTTCTAGAGGCTTAGGGGAGTATTCTATTGGTTGAATTTTATATTGCTCTTTTGAACTAGTTGAGATTATACTTGAGATGTGCACATGGGGGTCTTTAGCCTTGCACTACTTACTTGTTTTATGGTTGTGAATTGTGGGCAAGTTGGTCCATGCCCTTCTTTGGACATGTGTTCCTTGTGGTTTCATTTAGTGTGCAAGATGGCTTTACCTTGTTGGATGTATTGGGTCTTCTAGTTGCAAGTAGGGGGAGTGGCTTTCAATGGGGGCCAAAACCCAAAGTGCTGTCTAAGGTAACTCATTGAGAGTTTCTTTAATCTAGTGATAACCTAAAATGAATTAGGGGGTTGGATAGTTTCACATTAATTAAGATAATGCCTCACTCATAGCTCAAGTGCTCACTTAGGCTTGAGATGAGTGGGTAGGCCTAGAATGGCAAGATCAACTTCCTTGTCCTCATGAAAGGTATGTTGATTCCGCATGAGTTTGTATGGGGGCTGGGGATCGGTAGAGGTTGCCAAAGTAACCTAGGATGGGGGCTAGTAACCTAGGAAGATTCGCCAGGGTAACTCATAGCAAGCTATGTGATGACACTCCTCCCCATTGCAATCTAGTATTCCCTAGTCTTGTATTCCCCTTTGTTGTTTGCGTGTCTCTAGAAGCGGTGTCTTTGTTATGTGATGTTCATGTCGTATTGAGTTATGTTGAAGCCATGTTTAGTCCTTTGTGTTAGCCTTCTGTCTTCTTGACTGCTTGATGTAGTGGGACCTTATTATTATCTCCTAGCATAGGGGGGTGGACCTTAGGGTTCTACATGGTCGGGTGGATTGTGCTTTTTCCTTCATTAGGTTTCCTTGGATGTTGTTTGTGTGTGTTATGTAGCAGACTTTGTATCTTGTACCAGTTTGAGAGATAGTTGCACATGTTATGTATTGTATCTATATATCCTATGTATCATGTAATGTATTCTTCTCGTTGTATTCAAGGAAGTAGTGTTGTAAGCTTGTAACAATGTAATGATGTACTCCTTATAACAAAAAATGTATATGTACTTATTGGTTCCTTATACTTGATCCTTGATGGTTATGTATTTGATGTTATGTATGGAAAGTATGATGTTCCTTCATTTAATGCAAAGTATTTAAAATGACCTCTTGTAGTTAGTTAATATGCAATGTATGTTTAGATCCTATTGAGTGGGTTTTTTCATAATGTAGTCATTGAACCTTAGAGGAAATAGTTTAGCTTATGTGTTATGTTTAGATATGATTTACATTTCTTGTTATTGCACCTAAAAAAAAAATTTGCGTCATTATTGTGGTTAGATGTGTTGTCCTCTGGGGTTCTTTGGCGAGGTGTTACATTGATTTACTCTGTCCTCAATCATAAGGAAAAAATAAGATCTTAATTCAGATTGACTCACCTAAGGGCTGAAAGTCAATCTTTCCCCAAGGGATCTCTTTTTTCCTAATGAAAGTAGGGAAATAGGTACATTACCCCCATTTAGAACCTACCTCACCTATTCCCCTTCATTTTAGTGATTATTTACTTACATCTAGATATTGGTTAAAATAAAGTGTATTTTGTAACCTACAACTTCTTATAGCAGGAAATGTGTGCAAGTTGAAGGGTGTACTATCAAGGGTACCCTATGCCATAAAGTGCAAGTTAGGAAACATATTTTTTTTGGAAACCTCCTATTTGTTATAAGATATTCATAACTATACTTATCTACATTTGTATTTGAAATTATAACAATAAAATTTCATAATATAATGAGTTTGGGTATGAGAAATTCCATGTTTCAAAGCATATTATGTTTTCTAACCTACACTTCATAGGGCACCAAAAACATACCTAATTTTATATCATCTACTATTGAGAAGTATATTCATTTTTTATAATAAAATAAATAATGGTTTTTTTTCTATTTCAATTACAAACCTAGATATACATAGTTCAAAACTAAAGGGGTTGGACCATATGTTGTGAAGTGTAGGTTAAAACACAGTGTGTTTTGTAACCTACAATTTCTTATAGTGGGTAGTGTGTGCAATGTCAAAGGCGAATTATGAAGGTTACCCTATGTCATAAGTGTAGGTTAATAAACATAAAATGTTTTGAACCCTCCTTTTTGTTATAAGATATTCATAACTATACTTATCTACATCTGCATTTGAAATATCAACATTTCACGATAGTGTGTTTGGTTATGATAAATTCCATGTTTCAAAGCATATCTTTCTTGTAACTTGCACTTCATAGGATACCCAAAGTATCTTGTGCTTTGTATCCTCTATTGTGGAGAAGTATATTCATTTTTCTCAATAATATTAATAATGGTGTTGCTATTTGAATTACAGACCTAGATATATACAATTCAAAACTAGAAGGGTTGGGTTCATTGTGAGATGCAGGTTAAAATATTATGTTTCAAAGCATATCTTTCTTGTAACTTGCACTTCATAGGATACCCAAAGTATCTTGTGCTTTGTATCCTCTATTGTGGAGAAGTATATTCATTTTTCTTAATAATATTAATAATGGTGTTGCTATTTGAATTACAGACCTAGATATATACAATTCAAAACTAGAAGGGTTGGGTACATTGTGAGATGCAGGTTAAAATACATAGCTCAACATGTTTTACAAATTACAGTTTCTTATAGTAGGGAGTGTGTACAATGTAAAGATTGTATTGTGAAGGTTACCCTATGCCATAAAATGCAAGTTAAAAAACATAGAATGTTTTGAAATCTCGTATTTGTTATAAGATATTCATAACTATACTTATTTATGTTTTCATTTGAAATAACAACATTTCACAACATAGTGTGTTTTGGTATGAGAAATTGCATGTTTCAAAACATGTGTTTTGTAACCTACACTTCACAAGGAACCCAAAACAAACCATGTTTTGTATCCTCTATTGTGGAGAAGTATAGTTATTTTTTCCAATAACAACAATAATGATGTTGTTGCTATTTGAATTGCATACTTGGATATACACAATTGAAAACCAGAGAGGTTGGGTATGTTGTGAAGTGTAGGTTAAAACACACAGTGTGTTTTTCAACCTACAATTCCTTATAGTAGACAACTTGTGCAATGTGAAGGGTGTAGTGTGAAGGCCCCAACCTATGCCATAAAGTGCAAGTTAAAAAATATAAAATATTTTGAAGGTCTCCTATTTGTTATAAGATATTCATAACTATAGTTATCTACATTTGAATTTGAAATAATAACAACATTTCATGACAATGTGTTTGGGTATAAGAAATTGTAAGTTAAATCAAAACATGTCATGTTTTGTAACTTGCACTTCATTGGGTACCCAAAACACACATTGTTTTCTATCCTCTACTATGGAGAAGGATATTCATTTTTCCCAATAACAACAATAATAACATTGTTGCTATTTGAGTTTTAGACCTAGATATATAAAGTTCAAAACCATAGGGGTTGGGTACATTGTGAAGTGTAGGTTAAAATACACAATATTTTTTGTAGCCTACAATTTCTTACTACATGCAACATGTGCAATATGAAGGTCACCCTATGCCATAAAGTGTAGGTTAAAAAAAATAGAATGTTTTGAAACCTCCTATTTGTTATGAGATATTCATAACTATACATGTCTACGTCTGCATTTGAAATAACAAAAGTATTTCACGACATAGTGTGTTTGGGTATGAAAAATTGCATGTTCAAAACTTGTGTTTTGTAACATGTACTTCACAAAGTACTCAAAACACACTTTGTTTTGTATCCTCTACTATGAAGAAGTATATTAATTTTTCCCCATAACAACAATAATGATGGTGTTATTTGAATTGCAGGCCTGGATATATGCAGTTCGAAACCAGAGGGGTTGGGTACATTGTGAAGTACAAGCTAAAACATATAGAGTATTTTATATCCTGCATTTTTTTATAATAGGTAGCATGTGCAAGGTGAAGGGTGTACTCTCAAGGGTACCCTATGTCATAAAGTGTAGGTTAAAAGACATATAATTTTTTGAAACCTCCTATTTCTTATAAGATAGTCATGGTTATACTTATCTATGTCTGCATTTGAAATAACAATAATGTTTCACAACATAATATGTTTGGATATGAGAAATTGCATGTTTCAAAACATATCGTGTTTTTATAATTTGCACTTAATAGGACACCCAAAACACACCTTGTTTTGTATTGTCTAGTATGGAGAAATATATTCATTTTTTTCTAATAACAACAATAAGCAAAATCTCAAAACACAAGGTTTTGCAACCTAGACATCATTTGTTTATTGTATACCCCACCTGCAACCCCTCCTTGAAGACTGCACCCTTTATGTTTGAACAGGAAAAAACAAAACTTGGTGGGAAACTTGGTCGCAAAATTTTGTTCTCCTCTGAAAGAATGTAACTTCAGAATTCCAACCAACTCTCAGAAGTGAAATGCTCCCACAGACTCATGTTACCAGTACCAACATCATTGTGATTCAGGAAAATAAATAAATAGCCAAATAACCACTTTAGAGGTTAAAGACGGTGACAGTGTTCATTGTCCTTGGGGTACAAGTAAATTTAAAAACAATGCACATTTGCCACTGTTCAATTATAATGATACCGTCTCAATGCCATCCTATACTAATCTCAAACTGACAGAATTATGCAGAGAGGGCCGGTTAAAGGAGGCGCTGCACATTTTGCTTTCTACGCACAAACCCCCTGGAGACTCTTATACATATCTTCAGCTATTGCAGATATGCATTGCCAAGAACAAGATTCAACTAGGTAAGCAAATCCACTGTCTCATCACTCATAGGGGATTTGCATTTTCTTTACGCACAGCTTTTCAAAATAAGCTTATCGACATGTATGTCAAGTGCGGGAGTTTGTTAGATGCACGTAAAATGTTTGACGAAATGAAAGAACAAGATGTCTCCTCGTGGAATACCATAATTGCAGCTTACCGAAAACATGGACTTCCTCACGAGGCATTGATATTGTTTCACCAAATGCAACGAACAGGGGTTCAAGCCGACGAGTTCACCTTTGCCAGCATACTTCCAGCCTGTGCTAAAATAAGAGCTTTGGAACAGGGTATGGATATCCATCAAAGCATAATGGAAAGGGGATTTTTGTCAGATGTTGTTGTTGCAAGTGCTTTAGTAGATATGTATGCAAAATGTGGAAGCATACGCAAGGCACGTGCACTGTTTGACAGGATGCCTCAGAAAAATGTTGTCTCGTGGAATGCTATGATTGCAGGATATGCACAAAATGGTGTTCTAGAAGAGGCTTTAAAACTTTTTAAAGAAATGTCTCGACCAGATGTTGTCTCTTGGAGTGCCATAGTTGCAGGATATGCTAAAAATGGGTTATTTGAAAATGCCTTGGGGACATTTAAGCAAATGCAATTGGCAGGTTATAGGCCAAACTCCACAACCTTTGTTAGCATCCTCCCAGCCTGTGCCAAAATGGCAGCTTTAGAACAGGGTATGGATATCCATCAAAGCGTAATCGATAGTGGGTTTTCGTCGGATGTCATGGTTGTGAACGCCTTGATAGACATGTATGCAAAATGTGGAAATATACACAAGGCACGCGACTTGTTTGATAAAATGTCTCAAAGAGATGTAGTCTCCTGGACTGCAATGGTTGCAGGATATGCTCAAAATGGGTTTGTTGAGCAAGCCTTGCAAACTTTTAAACAAATGCAACTGGCAGGTATAAAGCCAGACTCCATATCCCTAGTCACCATCCTCACAGCCTGTGCCAAAATAGGAGCTTTAGAACAGGGTATGGGCATCCATCAAAGCATAATTGAAATCAATTTTTTGTCAGATCTTGTAGCTGCAAGTGCGCTGGTAGACATGTATGCTAAATGTGGAAGCATACATAAGGCACGTGAACTGTTTGACAAAATGCCTCAAAGAGATGTGGTCTCATGGAATGCAATGATTGCAGGATATGCACAAAATGGGTTTGATGAGAAGGCCTTGGAAACTTTTAAGCAAATGATAATGGCAGCTGTAAAGCCAGACTCTACAACCTTTGCCAGCATCCTCCCACCCAGCGCCAAAGTGGGAGGTTTAGAACAGGGCAGGGGTATCCATCAAAGGATAATAGAAAGTGGAGTTCTGTCAGATGTCATAGTTGCAAATGCCTTGACAGACATGTATGCAAAATGTGGATGTATATACAAGGCAAGTGAACTGTTCAACAAAATGCCTCATAGAGATGTTATCTCGTGGAATGTCATGATTGCAGGATATGCACAAAATGGCCTTTGTAAAGATGCTCTAAAACTCTTTGAACTAATGAAACACTCTGGAATGTACCCTGACCATGTAAGCTACACTTCTGTTCTATTTGCATGCAGCCATGCAGGTTTAGTGGATGAAGGCTGTAAATACTTTAATGGCATGAGTGACTCTTATTGCATTATGCCTACAATTGATCATTATGTGTGCATAATTGACCTTCTTAGCCGTGGTGACTATCTTGAGGAAACTTTAAACTTTATTATCAAAATGCCAATGAAACCTGTGGAGGTTGTATGGACCTGTTTTCTTGGTGTCTGTAGATCACATAATAATATAGAACTAGGACTATTTACAGCAACATTCCTTTTGGAGCTGGATCCTAAAGATGCTGCAACTTATGTTCTTCTGTCAAACATCTATGCAGAAATGGGCCGGTGGCGTGACGTTCAAATGATACGGAGATTGATGAAAGAGAGAGGAATTATAAAATTACCAGGATGTAGTTGGATTGAAAGCCATAAAATGGTACATGCTTTCTTGTGTAGGAGACAGATAACACCCATGGACATTGGTTAACTATGTAAAGGTGAAGAACTTTGTCTTGGAAGTTGAAGGTAGCAGGGTATTTTCCAGATTCAATTCATTTAATGAATGACATGGACTAGGAGGAAAAAGAATTATTTCTCTGCCAACATGGTGAGAAGTTGGCAATAACTTTCAAATTTTTAAGCACACCCCTGGAAAAAACTTTGAGAGTCCTCAGGAACCTTTTGAGTATATGTTGACTGCCATGCTACAGCCAAGTTTATTTCCAATATTATATCGGAAGACAAATTATTGCAAGAGATGTAAATCAGTTCCAACATTTCAAAGCAAGACAAAGTTCTTGCAGAGATTATTTGTGATGTGAAGTGAAGCAATGTGTAAACATAGGCTTGCCCGGTAGCAAAAAGTAAAATTTTCTAGTGTTTGGAGTTCTATAACGTGCTGTTGACTTCATGAAATCTGAACATCTGGAAAGAAAAGTTGGAAGAATTGGTGTAGAATGAAAAGCAAAAGGGGATGATTAGGAAAGGAATGCTGCTTGGCAAAAAAAAAAATGAAAGAAGAGCTTAGAACCAATTCAAACCTTGGAATCTCTTAATAGTTTCGTAGTCCAACCTCTCATTTTGTATGCTCCTATTGTGTGGATTAATTGTATTATCTTGTGCATACGTGAGGTTGACACTTTTTAATGTTGCTTCACATTCCTTAGCTTTCTCAGAGAGCGAATATATTGATGGGATGTTGGAGACAAGAATAAAATGTTTATATGCAGAAGTAAAATCCCAATTCATATTACATAATAGTTGTGTGCATATTGTTTTACACAGTTGGCATTGTAAGTTTTATAAAGTGGTACTAAGAGAGAAAGGTGTGAAGATGACTCAAAGAGCTAAATAAGCATTATAAGTTTTATAAAGTGGTACTAGAAGAGAGAGGTGTGATGATGACTCAAAAGAGCTAAATAGGCTATGACCCTTCTCATGAACCTAGTGAAGGTATATACAATTTAGGGACGTATATAATTTGAAGTTAAGGTTGATTGAATATCGAAAAGAAAGTATTTGTAGTCATTATATGTTTTTGATGAATAATGTAGTTTAATATTAAAATAATAAAATATAATACACTTTTTCACATAAAAGAAAGGTGGAATGGAATCACGTCCCAAAAATCACTATATATTCAAAATAGACATAACTAGGTGGATAAGGACTGCAAGGACTTTTAACAAATTGTTTATTAGAGTGTGAGGAATATTGCAATAGCATCTCATAACAAGATCAAATTAGATACTTTTTTCATTTGCTACAAACCCAATAGATGCACTAGTGATCATTATGTTCTACATGATAATATATTGATTAGAAACAATTTTAGTTAATAAACCCAACAAATGCTAGCAAGATTAAATTTCATGTCCCCCAACTAAATCTTAGTAAAACCTATTGAATTTTTTATAATACTAAGGCAATTTTTTACATCTTGTTGGAGGCAAAATATTAATACATTTGCTCCATGTATTTTCTTTTACTTATTTTATCAATCATTATATAGAATTAAAAAAAAAATAGCAACAATTTTATAGTTTATATTTAATTTCATTATCTAATAATTTGAAAAATACCATTTATCTATTTTCTATTCGTTCATTTTAGTGAACAACTAGTGCATAGATAAAATTATTATTATTTTTAATATTCTTTTCAATTGATACAAAAAATTGTTGCATTATTGACTTTTAATTTATATGTGCTAAATTTTCAACTCTATAAATACCCTTTGTCTATTTAAATGACATTGCCAACTATTAAAAGCGTCACTCAAATCTATACATTTAGATATGCTAAAAGTAAAATCTAATATCCATTTTAATATGAAAATACACATACAATCTTTTAGAGAAAACCTTATCAATCAGTTTTGAGCACCTAAATATTAATTGTTTTGTCTAGCTATGGACCAACATAATTCAAGGAGGCTAATGCCATTAGTGGTGTTGAATGGTTGTGGTGATGGCACGTTGATTTTTGTTAAGCAGGGGAATAAGTTTAAATTAAAGTGGGTGGCTATGCACTTAATCATATGTAATAATTTATTTCTCTTTTGTTGCAATAGGTAGGAGTTATAAAGTTCCATAGAAAAATGTCAAATCTCATGAGAAAGGAAGAGGAGGCTTTCTTCATTAGATATTGGAGTCCAATAATAAGTTTTGAGCCTATCATATAGATCATCTTTGTTATTTTTTTTAATTTTTCCTAACGTTTTCATAGGGATTTGCAAGCTTTTAAATTGTCAAGTCTCAAATTACATGTAAAGTGGGTTTTAGAATTGAGTTAGTAAATCTAGGTGGTGTGTGCATATAATTTTATTATCAAATTTCTACGTCTTTTGTAATGCCTTGGTAAACTTCATCCTCTTGCATGATAACTTCTCTATCTCGAAGTGTAACTCACACATAGACCAACAAAGAAAGAATATATTAGTAACAATTCATCAAAATAGTCAAGTCAATAAAACATGTAGTCACTTATTCAAGATAGCATTAAATGCAATCATTTTAAACAATCTACATAAAGTTTGTCAATAAAATCAATCTTAAAGTTAGGGGTGTGCTTATTTGTGCATCTTGTTGGATCTTTCCCTACTACTATACTTAAGTGTATAAAATAAAAATTTAAAGAAACTACATCTCAAGAATTTAGTTCTATATGAATGAAAAAAATATTTTTTGTAGGGTTCACTAGTCTATGATCTTTAAATCAAATACAAATTCTACGTCTTTTGTAATGCCTTAGTAAACTTCATCCTCTTGCATGATAACCTCTCTATCTCGAAGTGTAACTCACACATAGACCAACAAAGAAAGAATATATTAGTAACAATTCATCAAAATAGTCATGTCAATAAAACATGTAGTCACTTATTCAAGATAGCATTAAATGCAATCATTTTAAACAATCTACATAAATTTTGTCAATAAAATCAATCTTAAAGTTAGGGGTGTGCTTATTTGTGCATCTTCTTGGATCTTTCCCTACTACTATACTTAAGTGTATAAAATAAAAATTTAAAGAAACTACATCTCAAGAATTTAGTTCTATATGAATGAAAAAAATATTTTTTGTAGGGTTCACTAGTCTATGATCTTTAAATCAAATACAAATTGGTTAAATAACTAAAGCCATGATGCATAAAATTGTACTTCTAAGGCCCTTGCACAAAATATTTTAATAGTAGAAATTCACTTCAGAGTTAAAACTCTTGGAAGCCACAATTTTGAGTTGGATAATACTTAATGTTGATTGCAAAAATGGTATTGGGAGGCTAGAGCAAATTATTTTTTTCATTCTCACCTACAAATAATATTTAAAATTTTATCTATACATTATGACTACATGTTAGCAGTCATGAGTGTGTCATTGTTTAATTGTCATTTAAACTATATAAAAAAAAAAAAAACATTCACCACTTTATTTTGGCATAAGAGATTTGTTAAAGGCTCTAAGGAAAAGGACACAATAATCTTGTATATTCATTTTACAATGGAATAATCTTCAATTTAACAAAGAGATCTAAAGCAAGACATTATGTGCATTGGAAAATAGAAAATAGCTTTATGGGAAACAACCATTGCTATTAGGTGTTGAACTTCTAACACAAAAGAATATCAAATTACAACATGCCAATCTCAACTATCCACTAAAAATCTAGAAAATTCATACTTGCAAAACAATAACATAACCACTTGTTGAGTTTCTACTTTGGATAATAGGTTTAAATCATTTAAGATGATGCTTAATTAAATTTGATGTTATTGGTTAGAAAACCTATATTGTCATATTATGCTTTGACCACAAATCGGATTGTAGAAGAAAGGACTACTAACCAAAATCACAACAAGATCCTCTTTATGGAGTGTCCAATTCTTTCAAAATTCCTCTTTTCCATGCAATACTGATAACCTTTCTACAACCCACACATCATGTGGAGAGCTAGGTATTATAAAGAAGTTTCTTTTATCAACATCATTTGTATAAGAAATTAGAAGTTAAGCACTACCATGCTTTGAATGCAATCTTTTAGTTTGTATAATATGGGAATCGAGATTATAAATATAATTATTTAAATCCCATTAGCATTTCATGGTTATTCTACCTCAAAAACTTTGTCCAATTATTTCTAGGGTGTAATTTAGAAACACCACATCTACCTAATGAAAGGTATGTTGTTAGTCAAATATAATGTTAGTTGCATGAGATGCATTGATTCTCCAACACATCCTACATTTATAAGACTATCATTTTTGTTACACATGTCCAATCAACCTATAGGGTTGTCACCTATATCCACCCCACACATGTCTTTGTTAACACCACCAAAGCCCTCTCTAAACACTAAAATATTTTTAAGATATAAAGGCTAGAAGGTACATGCCAACTAAACATTCATATGGTTAGGCCCACAAGTTCATGTTGTAGGCTTCTTTGTATGCTACTCCCAATTCAACAAATTTATTAAAATTGGGTAAATATATAATATCCCAAATGTTGACATCTACAAAGCTATTTTCAGAATTATTTGTGATATAATATATCTAGCTCACTTGTGAATAAACTTATGTTACAAGGACTAGATTTTTTATATTCCTATGATAGAGTATTTGTGATCAGTTAAGCAAGCATTTGTATAGATCTCCACCGATAAAGAGAAACATCATTAAATAACACTTTGAATAGGATAGATAATTGAGAATTTTCCAAAGAACTCTAAAGACATAAAAATTGCACATGAATTTTTTTAAGTTGGCTTTATTTGAGGAACTTTAGTACTCTCTAGCCTCCACATGTTGCCACCCCATTGGAGTTTAGATAACTCTTCTCAACTTAAACAATAAAAAATATGGTTAACATGTGGTAATAATGCGTTCTATTCAAAATATTGCATTATATGATTGTTGTTTTCATAATGTTAGTTGAAGAAGGTATCTTCTAAATATGGTTTAGTTGCAGGGTTGACTATTGCTATTCATGGTCTATAGTTTAGGCATATTTTCAATCATAGAAACAAAGTTCTTTTAAGTAGAACATAAAGATATAAGGTCTAATTAAGAAATGTTGAGTACATAACTCTAAAAAAATGGTATAAATTTAATAGAAATAAAATACTTAAACCAAAATAACATAAGGAAATCTATGAGTTGCAATATAAGAACCTAAGAATCTACTCCATTCACATCATTTTGAGGTTGCTTACAAAATTTAAAAATGAATGCGCTTTGATGATGTCTTTTCTATAAAGTGGCCAATACCTAAACTAAGAGTTATTTCATCTCTTTAGCTATGTTCCTAGAGCACATCTATCATAATCAACATTAACTCAAGCACCAAGGTTTTGATGTAATCACCACATTCATTAAGGTCCAATGTCCTTGTACATTTAGCATGCATCAATTACTATAAAGAACAAAACCCACATAAATTCATAAACTCATTACAAAACAAATTCATATAGTTCTAATTCATGTTGAATCCTAATTTGATGCTTACTAGAAGAGGAATTAGAGGAACTATAAATGATGGAATTGAGGGTAGATCATTTGTATTGTATCACATGAAATTTTAATCTTAGTCTTAGATAATATTTTGTGTGTTCCATATCCTTTGAAAGGTAACATTAAAGGGAATTGATGGTAAAAGAGTTGAAAAATGAGTTAAATTTTGTCATAGTCTAGCTGGCTTACTAATAAATTTTTAGTACTTATGTTTTGATTATTAGTAACAACCTTAGCTTTTTAATTTATTTTTTATTTTTTTCCACTTCAGTTATTAGAATCTCAAAAGGAGCTAGGATAGGATTATAGTAAGAAAATCGAAGCTAGACTCC
Organism: Sequoia sempervirens; assembly: GCA_007258455.2. Taxonomy (NCBI): domain Eukaryota; kingdom Viridiplantae; phylum Streptophyta; class Pinopsida; order Cupressales; family Cupressaceae; genus Sequoia; species Sequoia sempervirens. The sequence continues at coordinate 26,365 of VDFB02275366.1, forward strand.
ACTTTTTATGAATTTGACAAAGGAATTTGAGTTTAGCATATCATTTATAACCAAGAATATGTTCAAATTATTAAATTAACTATATCTAACCATGAAGAAAAGAAAATAACTCATTTTGGTTTGCTTCAAACATAGATATTATTGGAAATATTCAAATGCCAAAACATTGGAAATGATATTAATAGCAAAATAGGATGTGCTCAAATTTATCAAACAAAGATTAACTAGAAGGTAGTATCCACTAGGTGCAAGCTACTTTTACACATGAAGAGCAAAGTCTTATGACTAAAAAATGACTTGCAAGAAATAAAATTAGTCTAGTAATAGATAAGTGAAAATTTTTAGCTATCAATTAAGTTGTTCCACTACAGAAATAATGGTACTAGTGGGTTAGAGTTTTTATTTTGTAACAAAGTAGGTTTACTATGTGTGACCAGGTGAAAATCCTTGTTTAAAAACGTGCAACAACAACAAGAGTGCAAGAAACAATGAGGAACACCTAACACCTCAAGATTGGGAAAAAACGTTAACTTAACAAATGTAGATGAAACGATTATACCTTGCAAAGTTGCTCCTTTGGTTGGCCCTTTGATCTTTGATGTTTGGTAGAAAAATCATGAACCTCCTAAATGAGAGAAAAGAGGGTATTTATAGAGGAAGTTGAATTCTCTAGAGAATTCAATGGTTGATATTTATCCAACAAGGTCAAGATGAAGGGCTATGGTGAGTTGAGGACTCTCAAGCCCTCACATCTTGACATGTGGAATGTGAAGTGGTTAAGGATGTGATGATGTGTAGATGAGGTGGAAGGAGAGTACATGATGTGGAGGAAGAACAAGTACCTTGCAAGTACCTTGGGGGATGAGAAGATTTTCTCAAAAAGAAACTTCTTGTCTCCAAGTGGGAATGAAAGTGACTTTTGTGGAATTTTAGAATTCCTCAAAAATCTCTATGGGAAAAGGGAAAGTAGTTGGGAAAAAAAAAGTGAATTAAAAATTCACATGCTTGGGAGAATCTAGTGGATAAGACAAGGTTCCCAAAAGGTGGGAAGTTGCCACATGTGAGTGATGTGACAAGTCAAAGATTCTAGAAGACTTGCATGGGAAGGAGGAAAACCTTGGAGGAATAAAAGTGATTAAAAATTCACATGAGGAAGAGAGGAGCCTTGGATGAATAAAAAGGAATTAAAAATTACTTTGGGGATAGGGAGAGTTGACCAAGATGCTGATTGGATTAGCTAATTAGTGATTAGAAAATAATTAGTGGTTAAGAAAGATTAGAGGCCAACTTGCAAAAATTAGAGGATGCGACACATCCTAATCAAGGGTTAGGCATGTGCACATCCCTAATGAAGAGATTAGGAGGTTGATTAGTGTTAAGGAAAATGATGTGATATTTATTTAATTCATTTGATGAAGGGAAATTAAAGAGGTAAGGTATTTAATTATTTAACTAGATACCTTAGGGATTAGAAGAAATTTAGAGGTATTAATTAAATAATAGTGATATTACTTAATTAATGTGGATAAGGGGATATTTAGATGAAAATGGATAAATTTGGATCAACATAAGTGTCCAAATTTAGGTGCCTACATTTTTCCCCTCTTTGAGATGGTGTTACGAAGTAGCATCATTTCAAAGAATATTAAAACATAGAACCCAGAAGAAGATGGTTAGATTAGAAAAGATGCCCCAGTCATTCAAAGGAGTGACTGGAAGAAAGATGATGGGGGTGAAGATGAAGGTTAGGGATTGAGGATGCCCCCTCGAGAGGACATGCGGGTTCAAGAGAACACAGGTGTGCTCTCAAAATGGATGAGACGATGAGAATGGAGATGAAATGCAATCCTAATGCAATTTTCCATCTTTAGGAGCACCAATTTTTTCTATGGTAGAAGACACGATACACCAAGGTATAAAGGACCAAGGCAGATTAGTGTCTAATGCATGAAAAAAACACAACAAACAAGAAGGCTATCCCAACACCCCAAAGTCGCGATGAACTTGGTTGGGCCAGGTATTGGGATAACCACAAGCACAAGAGGATGCCCTAGTGTAACACAAGACCACATGAGTCTTGGTGGGTACTACGTGGGACAACTAAGAAGACACCAAAGCAAAAAAATCAAGATACGCTCCTATGTTGACTAGTCAAAGAACACCATGATATGATGGATCAAGGCTACCATGACAAGTGATGATAGGGAGCTCAAATGATAAACAAAAGCCGAAAACATCAAAAGATCACAATTGATTTCAAACGTCCTTTTCCATAGGATCAAGGGGATGGATGAGATTGATGAGGTATGTTAGGAAGGATGCATCCTATTGAGACCAATGATGGATACTAAACTAAGAGATCGATATGACACATGATATTCAAAATTGATTGGATCTGATGATACAAGTGAATCTCATTTGTGAAAAACCAGCTAGATAAGGGCATACTTGACGACATGACATATGAGAGGAGATACAAGATCGACACATCTTAAAGACCTAGGGGATTGAGGGCCGATAAAAGATTAGCCTTTCCTACATGAAAGCACAAAGCCCTCGTAGTTCAATAAAATATTGATGATTGACCATGGATAAAAGTGGAAAGAGGATAATGAAGACCTTGATGGATGACCAAGACAGGACAGACAAAAGAAAAAAGACCGATGATAGATGATAAAGGAGCCCTAGGGGTGGATCAAATGATTGGCCTTGCCTACGTGAAAGCACAGGGGCAACATAGTTAGACAAAAAACCAAAGACAAATGATGGATAAGGGATGATGAGATAACCCTGATAAGGGGATAAAATGATGGGACTGAGATGATGAGATAACCCTGATAAGGGGATAAAATGATGGGACTGAGATGATGAGATAAGACAAACCTGGTGGATTGGATAGGATGATGGTGACTACACAAATCTTAGGGATGGGATAGTTATCCAAATAATCAAAAGATGAATTGGGAAGATGATATGATGGAGAGATGAGTGATGAAAATGATAGAAGATTGAAAATATGTGCAACAAAAGCATAAGTGATGGCGATAAGGTAGATGACATTGGATTGCATGGGGAGTAGCCTATAGCTAGATACCAATGACAAGGGATTATAAGATGGGATGAGGATAAGGAGATAAGGATGTCGAGATGAAAATGATTGTTTGGATTGGTAAGGAGACAAGAATGGGGAAATGAAAGGGATGTTGGGATATGGATAGGAAGATAAGGATAGGGAGGTTAAAAGTATTGTGTGGAGGGATTAGAAGATAAGGACGGGGAGGTGAAAAAGGAGTGGTGGATTGAGGAATGAATGACATCTCCAAGGACTATATCACAAAGGAAGATAGATGCCCCCACTCTAGATATGTCATGTGCAAGGAGGCATGAAGGTTGAAATAGAGAAGGATAGGCAAATAAAGGAGTGAGATGGATAAAGATAGGATGCATGGATAAGGAAGGGAGATTGAGAGTAGCATGATGGGTGGACAAGGAAGGTAGAAAAATGTGAATAAGGATTAGGATAGTGTGTGAATGAGGGGAATGTATGCTAAGAGATGTCCAAATCATGTTTATATGTTTTCCCCTATCGATATCAAGATCACAAGGAGGATGGAGGGATTGGGATAAATGGGATATGATAAGCAGGATGTGTAAGATCGGTTGGATGGAGGAGATGGGTAAAGGGGGATGGAGTTTCCCCCAAGTGCAGAAGGAAACTAGATGGGGGATTTACACATGATGCCTATTTTCCAGGTTTTCATCATGGTACTTATCCAAGGTGCTTGTTTGCCAAGTTTTCACCATTGGACGAATTGTTTGTCTTTACTAATTTTTTTTTAAATTTTTTTGAATTTTTTGACTTTGTGGATAGCACACAGAATTAGATGGATAAGGATAGGGAGGCAGATAAGCAGATTTAGAAGACATGCAATAAGGAGATGGATGAAGGAATCAAGCATCAAGTTCCATACAAGGTGTTAAGAGACCATGTTTGAAGTGACTATTGGATGTTGGTACAACATTATTAGGATAAATGGATTATGCAAGAGGATGACTTAGAGGGATTTGATGGGGAAAATATGTAGGACAATGGATGGGATGCTGGAAAGGCTATGGATAGAATGATGGGTTAGGTGTGTGATGGGGTGGTGAGTTCAAGACCAACATTGGAACATGTGGTGGTGTATGTGAAAGGATAGGAGGATTAATGGATGGAGAATGTGGGGATAATGGAGGAGATGGGATAGTGAATTTTGGGACATAAGGACCTAAAATAGATTTAGGAGATGGAAGGGGTGTATGATTAAATTTTGGATTATAAAATTTGGATGTTGTTATGGATGCTTCATTTGAAGGCATTACATCTTTTCTCTTTGGGATCCACATGGTTTTGATTTTTGCTTTGGTGGGCCTTTGCGGCCAATGGGTATGCTTTTGATTTTGTATTTGATTTTTCTTTTCTTCAACATGTCGTTTCAAGGGGACATGAGGAGCTTTAGATTCATGTGGATATTTACATTTATGCATTTTTATTTTAGCATCCAAAGTGCTTTTAGTAGCAATGGGATGGGTATGATGAGATGGACGATGTGGAGTGATGGAGGTAGGATTATGGGGATTATGTGTAGATAGAGGATGTGTGGGTACGTGCCTTTGTTGATCCTGGTTAGGGGACATAAGAGTGGGATGTTTATGATGGTTAACATGGATAGGTGATGAATGGTTGAAAGGATGAATAGGATGAGATGGAGGAGATTATTTTAGGATATAGGGGTCCAAAATAGATGTAGGACTTGGAGGAGACATGGACAGAGTAGATGGAGGATGGGAGATGGAAAATGGAGGGATGCAAGGACCCAAAATGGATGGAGCGGATGAAGGAGGAATATGGATATTTGTTTTGGGGTGATATGATGGAGGAGGGGGGATAATAGCAAATGATCTGGTGGAGCGATGGGAAGAGCCTATATTTCTTTTGGAAGAGGTTTTTTGTGGACGTCTAGAGGTTGTACCAACATCTTTAGATTGTGAGTCTTGGGAAATAGGTCCAAGACCTTGCATATAGATTTGTTCTTTGACCTGGATGGGCTCTAAAATACCTTACTCATGAAGGCCTAAACCTTTTCCTTGGTAATTCATGTTCTTAAGCATTTGATCCATGATGGGATTTTTTTAATTCAAGAAGAATTCAATGCGAGTCCATTATTAGGCGGAGGAGGATGGGTGGTGTATATGTTTTCTTTTTATTTTTCAAGGAGAACACCATGGAAGAATGTGAGAGTACCAAGGGGATATACAAGTGGTGAGGGGATAGTAGGTTTAGGCAACAATGGAGGATCAATAAATGGAGATGGTGGGATAGCAACATCTTGATGGGTGTTATCAAGAGAGGGATTAGTTGATATGATAAGATCTAGATTTGTGGCAGCAGGGGATAAGGGCTCATGCAACAGAAGGATCAAATCTTGAATGATAAGAGGATCATGAGATGAAGTGGATGGAGGAATATGATCTTGAGGTGGTTTAGAGGGTGATAAGGGATCATGAGATGGAGGGTGTGGATCTGTAGTGACAAGGGGAGCATGAGGTGGAATGGATGAGTTAGTAGGATCTTGAGATGAAGAAGGGGATATACTGGCATGCTTTGGATCAAACTCTTGGCATGAATCTTCTTGTGTGGGTGGCATGATGATGGAGTCCTGGAGGGACTCTTCAAGTGGGGAAGATGGAAGGATGGAGGATTCAAAGCATTCATGGGAATGGATTTCAGTGATACTAGGAGTGGGAGAAGTGGGTTGGATGTGGGTGTCTTCGATGGGCTCAGGGGATCTCAGAGTAGGAGACACGAGTTCAATGGATTCAATAGATGTGATGGTTTCAACTATTTGATTAGTGCTAGGGGTGGTAACAACAATGATAGGCATGGGTTGGAGAAGGGTCTCATCACTAGTGACCATGGATGATGGATTGGGATAGCATGGTTCCACGACTACAATGTGTGGAGTGGGGGATGTCTTCTTTGTCATGAGTCCTTGGAGAACTTCTGGAGTGAGAAACTTGCATACTCTAGGCTTAGATGGTGAGGTAGGAGTGGATGAAGGATTACGGATTGTTAGGGGATTAGGGCTATGGATTGGTGGATTAGGATTAGATTGAGGATCGAGATTGGATGGAAGACTAGAAGTAGATGGAGTATTAGGATTGGATGGAGGGTTAAGGTAAGGATATTGGAATGGTGAATTAATATTGTAGTAAGGATATTGGGATGGTGGATTAGGATGGGAAGATTGAGATGGTAGATTGAGATAGGGAGGTGTGGATGACATATTAGGATAAGAAGATGTGGATGTTGGATTAGGATAGGTTGATGGGAGTGTAGGATTAAGATAAAAAGGTGTGGATGTTGGATTAGGATGAGCAGGATGGTAAGGATGATTATGATAAGGGGACATGAATGGGAGATTGTGATAGGGATAAGAGGATGCAGGTGTTGGATAAGAGGATGATGTAGATGAAGGATATGAAAAATATGCAGACGGGGAAGGTGTTGGATATCCCTTCTCAAAGGTAGCATAAGGAGCGTGATTAGGCATGGATGAAAACATAATGAGATAACTTGAAGGGATGATTGGATATTGGAAAGCGGGTGGAGAAAGCTTACTAGCCATGATAGTGTCAAGGGGATCTATGCCATATTCTTCTTGATCGACAAGAATTTTGTTATTGTCAGTGATGTAATTAGGGTTTCCCTTGACTACTATTGATGGAGGATAAGGATTCATGATGATGAAAGGATAAATAGGATGGATCAAATATTTTGGATTGAAACAAACTAAATCTCAAATCAGGATTTAGGTCAAGCTCAGATCTCGATTGGATTAAAGCTTAGATTAGAATGATCGGATGATGTGATAGGATTGATTCTGATGATCACATTGATTATTAAAGGATGATTATGACAGTGAATCTACCTCGATATGGAAGTAGATTGATTGGGTCGAAGGTGATTGGATTGGATAAGATCAATCGATGATTGATAAGATAGAATGATGGATTAGATAGGATGACAAAAGGGATTGGAAAACCTTGTTCAGAGATTACCCTAGGTGACTTAGGATATTGATTGATTAGATTAAAGGATAAATAGATGATTGTGGCACCAAATTCACTTTGAGATTGAAAGCAGATGGATTTCCCTGACAACGATGATTAAATTAGGATGGATGACAATCCTAAGCAAATTTGGATGATGACGATTAGATTCAGACACCTAGGTCAATTTGGATAATAAATTCAAATGAAGTTAAGAGGATTTGGATGGGGAATACAATGATTTGATTGGGGAAATGGATGATAGGAATGGATGAACAAATACTCAAAATGAGTAAACGATTGATTGGATTCGACGAATGACTCTCGGAATGAGGAGACAAGCTCATAATAGATGAAAGATTACTCAGACGAGTAAACGATTGATCAAAATAGGTGAACGACTACTCAGAACAAGTAAATGACTGCTTGGAATGGATGAATGACTCTTAAAACGAGGAGGTGAAAATTTGGAATGGATGAAAGATTTCTCAGAATGAGTAAACAAATGGTCGAGAGGGATGAACGACTACTCAAAATGAGTAAACGAATGCTAAGAATGGATGAACAAATCTCAGAACGAGGAGGTGAAAAGTTGGAATGGATGAAAGATAACTCAGAACAAGTAAATGATTGATTGAAATGGGTGAACGACTACTCAAAACGAGTAAATGACTGCTTGGAATGGATGAACAACTCTCAGAATGAGGAGGTGAAAAGTTAGAATGGATGAAAGATTAGTTAGAATGAGTAAACAAATGGTCAAGAGGGATGAACAAATACTCAAAACGAGTAAAAAAATGCTAATACTGGATGAAAAAATACTCAAACTAGTAAATGAGTGCTTGAAATGACTGAATGATTACCCAAAACGAGTAAATGATTGATCAAAATAGTTGTATGACTACTCACAATGAGTAAACAAATGCTTGGAATGGATGAACGCCTCTCAGAACGAGGAGGTGAAAAGTTAGAATGGATGAAAGATTACTTAGAATGAGTAAACGAATGATCGAGAGGGATGAACGACTACTCAGAACAAGTAAACGACTGCTAAGAATGGATGAACAACTCTCGAAGCGAGGAGACGAAGGTTCAAGATGACTGAACGATTACTTAGAATGAGTAAATGAATGATCAATAGGGGTGAATGACCACTCAAAATGAGAGAAGGAGGTTCAAAATAGATGAACGATTGGTCAGAAAAAAGGAAATGATTGTTTGGAAGGAGTGAATGATTGGTCAAAATGAGTAAACAATTACTCAAAATGGATGAACGAGTACTCAGAATGAGTAAACAATTAATCAGAACGGTTGAATGAGAGCTCAAAATGATAGAAGGTTAAGAATGGATGAAGGTTTACTCAAAATGAGTAAAAAAATGATTGAAAAAGGTGAATGAGAGTTCAAAATGAGGAGAATGAATGTTTAGAATGAATGAAAGCTTGAAATGAGTAAACAATTGTTTGGAATGGATGAACAAATGCTTGGATTGGGAGAATGACTCTTGGAATGGATGAAAGGATACTCATAACGAGGTGAATAATGCTTGAGATGTGAAGAAGGGTTCCACAATGACTGAACGAAGGGTGAAATCAATAGTTTGAGGGGCAAGTTTGCCCAAGGTAGGACAGGTGCAAATTAAGATTTTGGTTAAAGCTCAGATTGGGAGTAGATTAAAACTCAGACTCAGACTAGGATGATTGGAGAATGTGATGGGATTGATTCTACACCAATTTTAGGGGTTTAAAAGACGTAAGGTGGTGACAATTAGATTTTTCTAGATTTGGCAGTTTTTAAAAATTGTCAAATTTTTCCATTTTAGGAAACTTCACATACATACTTTTGAGAGTCCAGTTTTTTCCAAAAAAATACCCAAAACTAAGATAGGATGAATTTCCAACTAACATCCCAAATCTGATACATGCATTCTGAGTTATTAATGAAAGCAATGTTTTAAAAACTGAAAAAAAATACTAAATTGTGATTTTGAAGGTCAAGATGAAAGTTTGTGCCCCGAAAAATGTGGCAAAATGGGATCCAATCGACATAAATTCATTGAGAATTCACATGCCATCACATAATGCAACCACCTATAAAATTTCAGCCCAATTTAACACCCGAGTCAAAAGTTACGGCCTCTGAAAGTTTTGGCATAAAAATCAAAACCCCTAAAACGAAGTCTAGGTGATTAGGATGGATGATTTGATGATTTCTATGGAATATAATGATGTTCCAAGATGCACCTATGTGATTTTGGTGATGAAATAATGACTTATTAAAAATGTTGATGATAAGCAAATGGGTGCTCGAAACGATTAAATGAAGGGTGAAAAATGTTGCTTTAGGCAGGTACACCCCTCTATTTTGGGCAGGTCTGCCCCTAGGTGGGGAGGTCTACCACTGGGTGGGTAGGTCCACCCCTTGGAAAGAGAGGGTATGCTCATGGGTGGGAAGGTCTTCCCTTGGTTGGGTAGGTATGCCTGTTTGACAAAATGTTGGGCAAAATTGACAAAACATGCTGCAAGGGACTGAGATAGAGGGCAAGTCCGCCCCTAGTAGGGCAGTCCACCCCTTCGAAAGGGAAAGTCCACCCCTATGCTGTTATGAAATAACGTGCACAATGGAAGAATATGATATGAAATATGCTGAAAATACTTGATAATAACTGAGAATAACAAGCCACTTCGAGGGGGCAAACCTCCAAACATCTCTAATGAGAACACACTTCACAACTTGATGATGAAATAAGACTCACAACCTCCTATATATACCTATTTATGCCAAGGATATCACCTAGGCCGACTTAGACACACCTATATAAGACTTAGGCCGACCTAAACAACTAAATAACAATATACTAATGATAATATGACTTAATAGAGAGTTAAGATAGCCACAAGCCGACTATTCATAACTTGATGTACAATAATATTAAGGGCGTAGCATGCCCCCCTTCTTCAAAGAAGCATTGTCCTCAATGCTAATCAAGTTTGGAAACTTTTGAATGAACTCCTCGTCTTCCCATGTGGCATCTTCAACTGGTAAATTCTTCCATTGGATGAGATACTCAGTGATAGTTCTATTCCTCGGCTTCTTTGTACGTGTTTGACGAATGCACTCTGGTTCCAAAATCATTCTCCCTTCTTCATCATTTCGAGGAGAGTGTTGTTTTGAGTGGGAATATTATACGCGATTACCTTCTTCAAGCGAAACATGAAAAGCTGGATGTATCTTTCATTAATAGTGGCAACTCCAATCACTTGTAGAGGCAACACTCTGCAGTCTTCTGCATGATTTGGTATGGACCATAATACTTTGAGTGACAACTTATTTATTGCTTTCTTTCTTTGCTTTAGTAGGATTTGCTTATAAAGGGCTGTGATCCACCAAAGACCAATCCCCCAACTTCAAACTTCTTTCACTCACGATGTTAATTACTTTTATTTGTTTTAATTCCAGTTTTGTGCTATGGCTAAATTCTCCTTGAGTCCTGAAAGTACTTGTGGTTGATGAAGCAAGTGGTCTTCTACTGCCTGAACTCTTAGGGACACCTTAATTGATGATGTGATGGAAGGAGGATGATATCCATAAAGTGCCAAAAATGGAGACATTTTTGATGAGCTATGAAAGGAAGTGTTATACCACCATTCCACAAGTGGCAGCCAATCTACCCTTTGGGACTATTTCTACGAAGTGGAAACAGTAGATATCCTTCCAAACACTTATTAACAACCTTACTCGTTTTGCCCATGCGGTTGAGGGTGAAAATTTATGAGAGCTAAGAGCCAGTACCCAAACATGAGAATAAATGCTTTCCAAAAGTGACTAGTGAAGATAGGATCGATCCACTTCAACAATAGCTTTAAATTGAAATGCCAAGCCTTAGAAACTTTTTTGGATATTCTCCAAAAAAGCTCTAGCCACTGCACTTGCTGTAAAAGGATGTACTAATGCAATGAAATGTGCATATTTAGTGAGCCTATCAACCACCACCATGATGACATTATGACCTTTAGATTTGGGAAGCCCTGTGATGAAGTCCATGGATATCTCTTCCCAACGCTGGCTAGGGATAGATAAGGGTTGCAAGAGACCTGGTGCCTTAATTGTCTCCCCTTTATGCCTTTGACACACCAAACATTCAGCCACAAATTTTTGAACATCACCCTTTAGCCCTTCCCAAAAGAAATCTTGCTTGACTCGATGATATGTCTTTAAAAATCCTGAATGACCACCCACTGGAGACTCATGCAACTCTGTGAGAATCTTGATTTTAAGGTTGGAATTCTTGTAGAGATACAAATGCTCTTTATACCAAAGAGTATCTCCCTTCCAACAAAACTTATCTGAACTACTAGGATCACTTTTTAATTGCTCGATGAGATTACTAGTTGCAACATCATTTTGCCACTCTACTTTGGCTTCCTCCACCCAATTTGCTTGTAATATTGAAAGGGCACACAATAAGGCTTCATCTTTCTCATCTTTCCTTGAAAGTGCATCTGCTACAATATTTTCTTTCCCTTTCTTATATGCAATCTCAAAGTCATATCCTAACATCTTAGTGACCCATTTTTGTTGCTCTTCAGAAGATAGTCTTTGTTCCAAAAAGTATTTTAGGCTATCATGATGCAATGTAACAGCAAAATGTCTACTTATTAGATAAGGCATGCATTGTTTCCTTTTGCATGGAATTATTGCTAGCATTTCCTTCTCATAAATAGGTTTTAGTAGATTCTTACCTTTTAATTGGCGACTCTCAAAAAGCAATTGAATTGACCAACTAGCATAAGCACTTCTCTATCCATTTCGGAAGCATCGTTCCACAATGAATTCCTTGAGTGAAGTCGAGGGGTGGAGAAGAAATCCATCGAGAAAGTTAAGAACACATGGCCTCCTTCAATCTCTCAAATGTTGGTATTGGTAGACTCATTTCCAATGAAAAGAATCCTTCTTCAATAGAGGTGGTGAGGAGTCATTGCTTCATACTACCATAATTCTTCACAAATCTTCTATAGTACCTTGTCAATCCCAAGAATCCTCTCAGTTTCTTAATGGTTTTTGGAATAGGCCATTCCATGATAGCCTTGATTTTGTTAGGGTCCACCTTTACTCCTTCATGTGAAACTATTTGTCCCAAATACTCCACCTCTGTAAGACCAAAAGCACACTTGGATGGCTTAGCATAGAGTTTATGATCTTCAAGTATTTGTAATGCTTGGTCCACATGTTGCAAATGTTCTTCCCAAGTCTTTTTATAAATCAATATATCATCAAAGAATACTAATACAAACTTTCTCAAGAACTTCTTAAAAATGGAATTCATCAAACTTTGGAATGTAGATGGTGCATTGGTAAGACAAAATGGCATCACCAAAAATTCATAATGACCCTCATGAGTCTGAAATGCTGTCTTACAGATACATCCTCCTCCCATAAATAGAGATTTGGTGATAGCAGGATCTAAAAGATCTAACTTGGTAAAGAAACACTTAAAGCTTCATTTTACCACCCAATTCATCAGCAAATCAATATTGATATTTGGAATTGGAAAGCATCTTTAATGGTGTACGTAATTTACAGGCCTCTATAAATGCGGACACATCGCCGAGTATCATCCCTTCTTACGTTACCATCACCACTTGCGGCGAAGAATTGCAGCTTGCTGCATTTATGCCTAATGATTTCACATACTAGCATCTCTTCGACAATTTTTTCTATCTCACTCTTTTTGTATGTGTGGATACACCGGCAGGCGATGTTTGGTGGGTAGAAACCACGGGACTAATTTATGGCATGATCATGCAGTCCCCTCTTAGGGAGGAAGTCCTTTAGGCATATCTCCAGAACAAGCGGTGGCGATCAATTGTGGCTGCAATCTGGATGAGTAGGTAATAGATTGAGAGACTTCTAATGAACTATAGTTGGGCCACCAAATCCATCCATCCTTTCTTGGCAACTTTTTGCATTTGATGAGAGATTACCATTTGTGGAGATTTTTCCTTCAACCCCCTTAGCTCTACTAGCCTTCCTTCTGATTGAAATCTCATGAATAGTTCTTGGAAGTTCATCTCAATTGTTCCTAATGTAGTAAGCCATTGTACTCCCAAAACAATATCTGTTGCACCCATGGATATCACATACATTAGGGTATCAAGTTGATAATCTCCCATGGATAATTTAATGCTATGACACTTCCCTAAACAACTAATTGTACCACCATCTGCAATCAAAACTTGAAACTTTGGAGCTGGATATATGAAACAATTTGGGCGAGTAGCTAACGTTGATGAATTACCAAGTACTACGAATTGATCAACACTTTATTTATGCAGCTGGCACAGGAACCCCACCACCTTGAGAGTTTGTAGAACCATTTGAAACACGAGAGTGCATGACAAAGAAATGATTGAGTTTGAGAATCATTCGTGATTCCTCATTTGACTCCCACTTTCATCTCTTCTAGAGTATGGGTTTCCTCCTCTTCTTCCTCATTAGGACCTTCAATACTCAAACAATTTCTTTTCACTACATTTTATGTCTCACCATTTGTATTTTGCTATCACAAATTGAAACACAAAGCCTTTGCTCTTTTCTCCTCAATGTTTGACCTGGAGTCAGCTTAGTAAGGATTTGTGGTGGAATAATAATGCTCCTCTTGTCACATTAGCCCCTTTAGCCTGCCCAGGAATCAAATATTTCTCACCTCTACCACTGCGTGCCTAAGATAAAGGGCTATTTGGAACTGGGTCTAAACATGGCCTCCATGTTGAATGTGATCCTTGAGACCACCCAAGAATAAATCATTAGTTTTTCCTCCCAAGTAATTGAATCCACCCTTAAGGATATATTTTGGAATTATTTGGAATATAATCCTTAACTAATCACACCATTTGTTTGGGGTTTAGCTATTTGGTACGAAGAAGTTGTCAAGGTCAGGACGCTTGTCATATATTGTGCTTGAGTTCCCTCTAGCAAAATCAATTACGACGGTGAGCCCCTTTTTACCTTGATGAGTGTAAAGCCAACGATACCAAATGAATTGATCTAGTTCTAAATATAAGGAAGCCATCGTGACCTTTTTTCCATTTGGGATTTGGTGTACTTCAAAAAAATTCTCCATTTGGTTTATCCATGTTAGAGGATCCTTACCATCAAACGTGCGCATATCCACCTTGGGAAATAAATTCCTAGATCCAATAGGAGTACTAAAGCTTGTGTTAGTAGTGGCTGACCTAGAATTCTCACCTTGGTCGCTTGAGAACTCCTTTCTTGATTCTGCTATGTAGGTGCTTAACATGTTTCGCATGTCCGACATATCTCCTCGTAGTTCACACATATCCATCTTAATTGAGGAAATTTATTCCTTGACCTTATTGTTAATTGAGGAAATTTCTTCCTTGACCTTATTGATTTCTTCATTATGAGTAATATCCTCGATTGTTTCACCATCCTTATCAGGAGTCTTCACCGGAGTGACAACATTCTTTTTACCCCTTGTTGCAGGCCCCGTCATGATGGAAACCACTAATTTTGAAATAAATCACACAAATGAAACTTAAATTCTCTCAAATTTTTACTGTAATCTCCTTTAGTATATCTTCAAAAACCCAATAAAAATCAGACTCCAATTCAACAAGATATACTAGATATGTAGATTCCAAAAAAATAGTGTAGAAAACCTAATTCTGAAATAATTCGCTTAATTTTGCTCCAATTCTTCTAAACTCTGGACTGTAGCTTCTTCAATATGTTCTTCAAAAACCCTTTAAAAATCAGAAAAAAATTCGACAAATTCTGAAAGATATGCTCTTCCCAAAATCGCCTCCAAAATTGAGAAAAACCTTCCCTCTATGGTGCCAAGATCATGCTCTGATACCACTTGTTATGAAATAACTTGCACAATGGAAGAATATGATATGAAATATGCTGAAATACTTGATAATAACTGAGAATAACAAGCCATGAGGGGGAAAACCTCCAAATATCTCTAATGAGAACACACTTCACAACTTGATGATGAAATGGACTCACAACCTCCTATATATACCCCTATTTATGCCAAGGGATATACCTAGGCCGAGCTTAGACACACCTATATAAGAATTAGGCCGACCTAAACAACTAAATAACAATATACTAATGATAATATGACTTAATAGAGAGTTAAGATAGCCACAAGCCGACTATTCATAACCCGATGTACAATAATATTAAGGGCGTAGCATATGCACAAATATAAACTTGATTTTTTTAAAAATGACTATGGAAAAGGACCCAAACATAACAAACAACAATCAAAGGATAAGATTGACTTGACTAAACAAAAAATCATTGGTTTTGCACAAAGAAAACAAGTCAAGCAGCACGATCCTAACATTAGTAGAATGGGTATGGCCAAAAAAGTCCTATATTCTAGGATAAACATGGTTGCTAGATAGTCCTCGATATACACTCAGTATGTGAGGCATAAACCATGAACACCAGTCCATCACAAGCGTGAGTTGGGAACCTTAGTGAGATATTGAAGGCTCAGACTAACTTGTCACTTCATCCCGACACTTTGCTAATTACAACGTGGATGGATTGGGGTACAACTTTGGATCTTCCCCCTTTATATACCCCATCGGTACGCGTGGTTGGGATTGTCCCTTGGGGTGATGAAATCCCCAAGCAGGTCCCCTAAAAAAAAGAAAAATGGGTGACTCAAAAGGACTTGGTAAGCTATGATTTCTTGTTACCCAGGATCGCCAAATGGCGCAAGGGGATTGGATACATCAATAGCCTACCACAAACATGACACACAAATTATATTGACACCCCCTAGTTAATCTATGTTCCTAAATTAATGAGAAACAACAACAACTAATAAATGCTTTGAACGAATTGCCCTTCAAGAAATTTGTTAGAACTTTTTATTTTTTGTTTTCCACCAAATGCTAGTTAGATCCTTGTACAGACACAAACAATAGATGTTAATGGGTCAAAAATACCCAAAATAACTAAAAACAGTGCTTAAACTTCAGTTTTCACCTTTTGGAAAAAGTTGTTTTTGTCAGGTCCGCCCCTAGAAAAGGTTAGGTCCTTCCCTTTGTGAAAAAAATGCAAATATTCTATTTTTGGATTCTGTGGAGGGTAGGTCTGCCCTTGGCCAAGGTCAAGTATGCCCTGGGAGGTTAGCTTCACCCCTCTGCTAGGTCAGGTATGCCCCTGGAGGGTAGGTCCGCCCCTAGATGGGTAGGTCCACCTCTCTATTAGGTCGGGTCTGCCCCTCTGCAACCTGCACCTACAAATAGTGAAAAAATAACAAACATGAAAGAATAAGACCCGTCTGTGGGTCCCACTGGGTGTGCTAGAAATGTGACTAGGTGAAAATACTTGTTTAAAAATGTGCAACAATAACAAGAGTGCAAGAAAAAATGAAGAACACCTAACACCTCAAGATTGGGAAAAAATATTAATTTAATAAAGGTAGATGAAACGACTATACCTTGCTAAGTTGCTCCTTTGGTTGGCCCTCTAATCTTTGACGTTGTGTATGCTCCTCTTGATGGTATAAGATGTGAAATGGGATGAAAATATGGTTGAAAGTAGATGAGCATGGGATGCAAGTGCTATGGTGAAGGAAAATTGTGAAAATTGGCTAAGTATGGGTCAAAATTCAAATTGGCAAGAGTTTGGTAGCAAAATCATGAACCTCCTAAATGAGAGAAAATAGGGGGTATTTATAGAGGAAGTTGAATTCTCTAGAGAATTCAAAGGTCGATATTTATCCAACAAGGTCAAGATGAAGGGCTATGGTGAGTTGAGGACTCACAAACCCTCACATATTGACATGTGGAATGTGAAGTGGCTAAGGATGTGATAGTGTGTAGGTGAGGCGGAATGAGAGTACATGATGCGGAGGAAGGACAAGTACCTTGGGGGATGAGAAGATTTTCTCAAAAATAAATTTCTTGTCTCCAAGTGAGAATGAAAGTGACTTTTGAGGAATTTTAGAATTCCTCAAAAATCTCCATGGGAAAAGGGAAAGTAGTTGGGAAAATAAATTTGAATTAAAAATTCACATGTTTGGGAGAATCTAGTGGATAAGACAAGGTTCCCAAAAGGTGGGAAGTTGCCACATGTGAGTGATGTGACAAGTCAAAGATTTTAGAAGACTTGCATGGGAAAGAGGAAAACCTTGGAGGAATAAAAGTGAATTAAAAATTCACATGGGGAAGAGAGGAGCCTTGGATGAATAAAAAATAATTAAAATTTCCTTTGGGGATAGGGAGAGTTGACCGAGATGTTGATTGAATTAGCTAATTAGTGATTAGAAGATAATTAATGGTTAAGGAAGATTAGAGGCCAACTTGCAAAAGCTGGAGGATGTGACACATCCTAATCAAGGATTAGGCATGTGCACATCCCTAATGAAGAGATTAGGAGATTGGTTAGGGTTAAGGAAAATGATGTGACATGTGAGTCATATTTATTTAATTCATTTGATGAAAGGGGAATTAAAGAGGTAAGGTATTTAATTATTTAACTAGATAGCTTAGGGATTAGAAGAAATTTAGAGGTATTAATAAAATAATAGTGATATTACTTAATTAATGTGGATAAAGGGATGTTTAGACGAAAAATGGATAAATTTGGATCAAAATAAGTGTCCAAATTTAGGTGTCTACACTATGTATAATTTTAACAATGAGAAAAAATATTTCTTGTGTTGGATAGTGAAATCCAAAAAAAACTCAAAGTAGC
Organism: Sequoia sempervirens; assembly: GCA_007258455.2. NCBI lineage: Eukaryota > Viridiplantae > Streptophyta > Pinopsida > Cupressales > Cupressaceae > Sequoia > Sequoia sempervirens. The sequence goes on from VDFB02275366.1 coordinate 44,206, forward strand.
AAGTGGCTTGTTATGGCTAAAAGCATGTTGTTTCTTGGCCCAACAAAACAACCTTACAATAATAGGTCCATCAATTGGCTCCAATAGTAACTTGATAACCACTCTTCTTGAAACATAATCATTATCATTTGTAGTTTTACAATTAGTCTTGCCAATTGCATTGTCATACCACCAATAGCTCGTCTAGGAGTAGTTCAACTCCAAGAATCTAGTCTTGTAACTTCATAATCTTTAAGAGCCTTTTGCACATCAATCAAGGTATAATGGATTTTTAAAAGGACAAATAATGAATTGAAACCACAAAACCAACCAAAAAAATATACTAGATTATTTTGGGGAGTGAACATAATTGGGCATGAAACTTCCAAATAGAAAGTCCAACTAAATACACTTTAATAATATAATAAATGTGGAGAGATATAAGAGAAGAAAACATAAAAAAAATGTTTTGAATTGCTTCAATATGATTTAGATTAAAGATATGATGTTTCCACAATCAATTTTAGGTACCTAGTTTTTTTTTGTATCATTATTATTAATTCAATTTGGCTTTTTCTTTGAAAATTTTATATTACAAATATTTTAAATTAATTTAGTAAAAACAAAATTCTATTGAATTCATAATTAATGCAAAATTTATATGTATGTATGTATTTTATGTTCTCTTTATTATAGATTACTCTTTTAAATCAATTATGTTTAAACTTATACTTTTTATACTTGTAACAATTCTTTTCATATATAATTAATGATAAAAAGAAAATTGAAAGAATATTAGTTATGAATTATTAATACTAATTTAGATTGTTTATAATATTATCCATGACCGTTATTAATATGCCTACAAATATCAATGCTATTATTTTCATCTCTCAACAAATTTCTTCCTTATTTTATTTCAAAGGTATGTGACCCAATGAATAGAACTATACCATAGTAAACATGATTTTGTGGTTTATCTTCTTTATTTACCTTCAATTTTTCTTGGGTTGGATGGTAGGGAAATTCTAGACACAAATCACTTTATATATTGGTATTCATTACATGCCTAGGAATACAAATGGTATGCCACATGGTTAGTTTCTAAAAACAAGGAAGAAAGTAATTGGAGCAAGTAGCTATCATAAATTTACCCTATGTCTAAGGATTCCATTCTAGTCAGATCACAACACCATGTGGATGGCGCTTATCAATATAAAATGCTAAGCTTCCACTAAATTCAAATGTTCATGACATAGATTATAAATTCTACTATTCTATGTATAAATGTTAAATTATTAATAAAAAAATTACTATAATGATCAAAAAATTTGATGACCCACTTTGCTAACAACACCATAAAGAATTTTATTTTAGAGTTTTTTAGGAAGGCAAAATTTTGAGGGTTAATGAGCCAAATAGTTTCAAATTTTAATTTTTCAATTTGTATCCTTGTGAATGAGGTTGTACCAACATGTCATTTATAATTTTTACAATTTATTCTTAAGCTTGTCAAAATAATATGACTTTGATTGTATTTCAATTTATGTACAAGTTGTATATATTGATAACTTCGACTTGTTTAAATCATTCATAGACATTTATTGATATCAAAAAAATAAAATAACAATGACTTTTTAAGCCATATTAATTCTATGACAAAGAATTGACATTTATTGATTTTCCCATAAAAAAATGTCATTTATTCTAAATGTCTCCTTCTATGTATGTAGTTTCATTTACAAGAAACATCATGATTTTTCTCTCTTATTCATATTGTTAGGGCTATGCTTTTTATTCACAAGATTCATTCATTCTATCTAAAATCATATTTATGTTGTAAGAGTCATTCTCTTGTTAAAAATACTATGTTTTTTATTTATGAGATTCATTCAATCTCAAATTATCTTCATGTTGTAAAATTCATTCTTTTCTTAAGACTACTTGTTAAAAATAGTTAATTTATCTATTGAAACTATGTTGTATTCTAAAGTTAGATACTATGAATAAACAAGATCAAAGGGGCTTTGTGATATCTAAGTAACAAGATCTAATATAGAATTGAATCATGTTTTCATTTTTTATTTTTACAATATTAATCTAACATAAAGTACATAATCTTACTGGTCAATCAATGAAAATTATAAATCCTTTTTTCCAAAAAGAAGATACATAAATTTAGAGGACAATAATATATTATAGTGGACATATGATATTTTGTTGTTTTTAAATCTTGAATCTTCTTTCCTACATATAAAAAATACATATGATTTATCTCATAAGGTCAATCCAATGACCATGAATTACATTAGTGTTTTATAATGACTCTTTTATGCTAAATTGATTATTATGAACACGGTGCTAAAATAGTTTATATGCTGCATCACATCTTCTAAAGGGCATCAAAAAATAAATACACATATAATGTGTGACAAGGTGAATGGAATGCTAAGTACTTACAATTGGTTATTTCAAATCATATTAAATAAAAATTCTATAATAATCCACCTAAGCCAAAGAATGGTTATCCTTGATTATAATGATGTCATGATATTGGGGTTTATTATTCTTATAATTGAAATATCTATATTCATTTTATTGTGCATCTTAATCAAAGAAGATTTCCCATTTCCTCATATAGTCTTTCCTAATTTTTTGCATAAGCCATAGTCAACTCTAGTTTTTTCCCAAAATATGAATAACCAACCTATAATCACAAGTATAGGAAACTAAAGTTATAATAATCATAGTGGAAATATGTAAATTGTAGTGTAGGAAATTGTATACCCTTACAATTTCACACCATGTTTGGGTCCCTTAATTAATTGGACTTAATTAAGCTTCTAGTTTTCCAAATTATGCATTTCAAAGCCTTATTTTTCCTGCTTTATGAAAGGAAAACCTATATTTAATCAATGTAATTAATATTTAATTTCCCTGAAATAAGTGTCCTAGAATTGTGGTCCAAGACCCATTCACCCAAGGGAAAATGGGTCCTCCTTAAGTCCTAGGTCCCAAATTTTAATATGTTCTTGACGGTCTTTTAGTGATCCAAATTTTGTATGCAATTGCCAACTTTTGAAATCTATTTTTTAGGAAATTAGATAAAGACCTATAAATACATATCCTTTTTATCAATTCAAAAAATAAGCAACATAAACAAGAAAGAGGTGAAATTTATATGAGAAAATATTATTGTCAAGAGCATTCAAGAGCAGATTTTCTAGTCATTTGTTGCAACATTCAAGATCCTATCATCATGTTCAAGCTTGATGCAGGAGCATCCAGGGTTTGAGAGCAATATTGCATTGATTTGGATATTTTAATTATAATAAGGGCTTGACAATTTTGTGTGTGATCAACATCGGGTTACAGATATGGGGTTTACACCTTATGTTCATTCAGGTTCAATGCTATCATTGTGGAATTGGGTTTTCATTGGGAGCAGGTTCTCCATCTTTGAGAAATGCCGATGGCATTTACGATGTGCAATGAATACATTTCGGCAAGAGGTGGGCTGGTCAGTGAGAGTTTTGTAGCTATCTCTTCGACATTATGAAATGGTGATATTTCAGTAGGAGTCATGCTCGTTGGTGAGACAATTGTGGATGTCTCTTCAACACTCTAACGGACCGTGGGATACTTGCATCAGGGTGACTCTAGGTTATGATTGGAAGATGTTGGAAAGTCTCTCCAATGGGGTGATATCCAGGTGACCTTATGGTTTCAGTGGGAGATACTCTTGAGTCTCTTTGACAAGGTGAGTCTCATTGATGATTAGGCGGTGGTGATTTTAGGGAGACATATTTGGTTTGGTGTGAGATCTTTCTAAGTCTAAGTGGCGACACTCTGAAAGAGTTTTATCAATGTGACATGGTGGTTTTGGAGGGAGATGAGTTGGGGTCTTGGCAGCATTCTGATGGCGGAAATGAACGGTCAACGACAGTGGATGGAAAGTTCGGTTACAACACCTGGCGAAGTGGTGTTTGATGTATTCCACATCGTTGTTGTGAAATACATATTCATTGGCCGACTTGGTGGAGATGTTGATGATGATGAAACATCTTGGAGGTTTTGAATGTTGATTGGATGATAATAAAAACTATGACATGAGGTATGGGGAATGTCAAAGTCAACTTGGAGAACTAGATGGAAATATATATGTTGAAGGAATACAACACAGGGTAGAGCTAGAAGTGATAGAATAACTTATAGTGTAGAATAGAGGGTGAACTTAGATTTGTAAATCAGTAGATGCATGTAATAAGTAGCCCATGGAATGGCATGTAATCTGTAACATCAGTCCAGTAATAAAAGAAATTTTTTGTTCTCTTCTTGCATCTGGTTGCTCTTCTATGTGTGTGCAGTAAGTTTCTATAGGTAAGGAGAGGACCTATCAGAGCTAGGTTTTCTTGAGTTTGTAACAGAGCACTGAATGTCAGGTAGTTGCAGTAGGACTTGTGAGTGTGGGTTGAAGCTAGAAGACCTATGGGTGATGAGATGAGATGAGTTGTGGAAAGAGTGTTTGTTGAAAGCATGAAAGAGGTTTTGTAACTACTATCCTCCAGTAGAGATAAAGCTGGGTAGAAGGTGTAGATTTCCTCCACTAAGAGAGAGTGGGTAGAGGAAGTATCTTCTAGGGTCTGTGTTGGGTAGAATATAGTTGTGTGTGAGTGGATTGGAAATAACATCTAAAGGTGTTGAATATTTGTAAACAACTTGTCGAATGGGAGGCAGTTTACATTTGTGAAACCTCAAAGGTTGAAGTTTGAGAGTGTGTGGCAAGTGTTTGAAAAAATGACAAAGAAGAAAGACAAAAAGTTTTTCGTAGTTGTGTATGTAGGTGAACATGAGGGAGAGAATATTGAAAAAGTATGCTTTGAGGATATCATAAAGGAAGAGGATGAAAAGAAAAAAGAAAGTGCAACAATCAAAGAGGAAAATGATGTTGCAACAGTGGATGAATGTCCTTTGGAGGACTTGAAACTATTAGAAAATGAAGGTGTAGTTGAGAGTGAGGCTGAAGATGAACAAGTGGATGCAGTCTTACTAGAGAAGGAGGTAATGCATAATGTTTTTCATGTCGAGTTAGTGAATGCAAATGAAATGGTTCAAGGTGATTGGTATGCAAGGAGGGATTTGCATGGTTTTGTAGAGTTAAGTGCAGATGAAAATAGGTGGAGGTTGATAGATTGTGGTGGGCTGAATCCCACAAGATCAGAGGTGAACGAGAGATGCATTTGGAGGAGGTGGTTAGGTTTTGGTGGAGTTGATTCCACATTTAGGAGGTTGAGTGTAGCGAAAAGTTTTTAGAGGATGGGGTTGCTTGTTCCAGCTAAGTGTTGGAAGAGGAGAAAGAAGAAGCCAATGAAGGTGCCATTTTTAGCAATGGGATTGGCTAAGGATGGCTTGCAGTCTGAAAGGGTGGTACTACCACTCAAACCCATTTTTTGAATCCATATTCACAAAATTCTTCCTACCTTGGGTGTCTGATGTAGGAGCATATAGGGTCTAAGAGCAATCTTGCATCAATCTAGTTATTTTAAGTCTAATAAGGGCTTGATAGTTTTGTGTGTGATCAAAATCAAGTTACAGATATGGGGTTTACACCTTATGTTCATTCGGGTTCAATGCTATCACTGTGAAATTGGGTTTTCATTGGGAGTAAGTTCTCCATCTCTTAGAAATGTTGATGGTGTTTATGGTGTGTAGTGAAGACATTTCAGTGAGAGGTAGGTTGGTTGGCGAGAGTTTTGTAGTTGTCTCTTTGACATTCTGAAATGGTGATATTCGGTGGGAGTCATGCTCATCAATGAGACAATCGTACATGGATGTATCTTCGACACTCTGACGAACTATGCGATACTTGCATGAGGGTGACTCTAGGTTATCATTGGGAGATGTTAGTGAGTCTCTCCTATGGAGCGATATCGAGTGATCTTATGGTTTTGGTGGGAGATACTCTTGAGTCTCTTTGACAAGGTGAGTCTCATCAATGATTAGGTGATGAAAATTTCAAGGAGACATATTTGGTTTGGTGTGAGATCTTGCTAAGTATTGGCGACAATCTGACAAGAGTTTTATTGGTGTGACACAATGGTTTCAGAGGGAGATGAGTTGGGGTATTGGAAAAATTCTAATGGCGGGAAATGAATGGTCAACGATGGTGGATGGTGAGTTCGGTTATAAAACCTAACAAAGTGATATTTGATGTATTCCACATTGTTGTTGTGAAATACATATTCATTGGCCGAATTGGTGGAGCTATTAATAACGATGAAATGACTTGGATGTTTTGAATGTTGATTGGACGATAATGAAAACTATGACATGAGGTATGCAGAATGTCAAAGCCAACTTGGAGAACTAGATGGAGATATAAACGCTGAAGGAATACATGGGGTAGAGTTGGAAGTGATAAAATAAGTTATAGTGTAAAACAAAGGGTGAAATCAAATCTATAAATCGACAGATACATGTAATAAGAAGCCCATAGAATGCCATGTAATCTGTAACATCATTCTAGTAATAAAAGAAAATGTTTTTTCTCTTCTTGCATCTCTTCTACATGTGTGCGGTAAGTTTCTATAGGTAAGGAGAGGACCCTTCATCAAAGCTTATGTGTGTTCATGTCATTTTGTGAAAGCTAATATGCATTGTTGATCCTAAAGAATCCAAGCATTCAAGTATCAAACAAATCAAGAAAAGAAAGATCAAGTTCCTTGGAGTGATGTGTTTTAATTCAGTCCTATAAGGGAATCCATTAAAGGTTTGGTGAGTTGTAGCAAGCAAGTGTTCATTCATCATTCCTTCCATTTATCAATTTTCATTATCTTTTTATCAAGGTTTAATTACCAAACATGGGGTTTGACTAATGTGAATGACAATTCAAAACAAACAAATTTTCCTCTCTTTTTATGTGTAGATTATAGGTTGAAGAAGGATTCAAGAGATCTCAAGGAGCAATTTTGCAACAGTGCATAATTTTTCACCATTTTTGTCAAGCCATGGAAACTCAATTGTAGATTTTATTTCTGACTTTTCGACAATGGGAACTGTGCCAAACAGAAGCCAAGATCCAACATCAAAGGACTGTGAAAATTATTTTTAGAAGCCCTAACTAGGAGCCATTCACCCTAGGGTGAACTTGTCCTTCAATAGATCTCATAACTAACTTTTAATTCCAGGTACATGTGTCCAAACCCTTCTCAGATCTACTTGCAAACTATGATTTTAGTTTTTGTGTCTTCAGGAATTTTCATTTTATCATCTAGGTCATATTTTTCATTAGGTTCAGTAGCATAAAAAAATTTCCATTTAATTTCAAACGTCTCCATTGTCATAAGGAACCAATAGATCTAGGTCTAATTGTCTCATCTAGGGTTGAAAGTCAATCTCTACCCTTGTGCTCTCCTTTCCTAATGAAATTGGTGAGATATGGACATCATTGGTTCCTAGGTTCTTTGCACGAAGAATCTAGAACACCCCATTTTGGTTCCCCCTTTTTCACTACATTTCATTTTGGTGAACTTGACAATGTACATCATACTTTTTTTGATTTGGAGATCATTGAAACCCTAGATCTAGGTTTTGTATTATCTAGTCTTGCATTGCATTTAGGGTTACAATTTGCATGTACATTTATATCTTGTGTTGGTACACCTATTGTGCATGTAGTCAACCCATGTTGGATTCCATCCCTAATATTACATGTCCTATGACCACATTAACATTGACCAATTCTACTAACGTTGAAACCATTGTTGCTCATGTCCCTCAAGAGAAACTCAAACAAATGGATAAAGCCTTACAAAAACTTCAAGATTTTATGAGTGAAAACTATATTGTTGGTATTGTGGTTCGTATCATAGATATCATGAGAAGAATGCTTGATAATGAACATGGAATAGATCTTGTGCATAGCCTAGCTCATATTATTGATAACCATATTCCTATAATGGCTAGTTGTGCTCAAACTTTGGGTTACACATAAATTCACAGAGGAAATCAAATTCACTCCTCTACAACCATAGCCTCTATTCCTACATACACTCATGTAATTATCACTACAACAATGCAACAAACCAACAATATCACTCCAACTTTAGGTATTTCCATTGGGAAACCTTTTAGCTTTGTGAATTCAAACATCATATCTCCAAACCCCTCACCTCTCACAAACTTGCAATTCACTTGTCCTCCCAATACATATACACCTCCACCATATTCCCTTCAATCTAAAAAAAAAACCAATGATTCTATCATAAACCAACTTTTTCAAAATGTCACAAACATCCAACAAAAAATAACAACATTGAACCAAAATAAAAATGGCCGATTTTCACAATATGTCAAAAGAAACCCATTATCATTGGAGATATTGAGAACACAAATGCCACAAGGCATAAATATTCCTAGATTTGAGAAAGATGGTGGTAAAGGAGGTCCTAGCAACCATGTTTCAACATACACAACCTTATGTAGTGACTTCATTTTTGAAGATAAACTCTTGCCTAAAATTTTACCTAGGTCCTTGAAAGATACAACCTTGGAATGGTTTTGTTCCTTGATGAATAACTCAATCAATTCATTGAATGAGATTTTTGGTTCCCTTCTAAACCATTTCCAAGTGCCAATTGATCCTAAGATAGCTATACTTGATCTCATGCAATGTAAACAAGTAGATGAAAAGATCAAGGATATAGTGATAATCATAATGCCTATCGGCTGATTGATGTGGACATTGATCATTTGACATTCAACAAGGATGTTCTATTTGATGAGGAAGGTTGGCCCTTTTTTCTCTCTTCTCCCATCAAGAGTCTTGAGGATCAGCCTTTGAAGACTAAGGATTTAGATGCTAAGCCTCCTTTAGCTTCACTTGAAGGGAGTGATTATGATGATTTTGATATTGTGGAATCTCCGAGGAATGATTCTATACCAACAAAGTTCTCTTTAATTAACCTAGATCAATATCTAGATGATATTATTCCAAGCATCTAAAGTCATGATGATGATCATCCTAATTTGGAAGAACATGTATCTCCTCCTCATCCTAAGTGGTGGTCGAATCTCATTGTTGATGTTCATGATGATGAGCTTGTCGAGGGAAGATTGTATAGAGGAAAGAGCAAGAAGAACACAATGAACTTTTATCTTATGGCCAACATTTAGATTGTTTATGAGCCTTAGGATTATTTGGAGGAAAAGGGTAAAATTGAATGGGAAAAGGCTATTGATTTTGAGCATCATATTATTTTGAAGAAAAACACATGGGTTATGTTAGACGTTCCACTAGGGAAGAAACCCATTGGCTACAAATGGGTCTACAAGGTGAAATACAAAGCTTGATTGCATGGCTAAAGGGTTCTCATAAAGAGAAGGTATTGACTATGAGGAGATATTTTATTCCACAACAAAGATGATCACCATCTGAGTTTTCTTAGCCATGAAAACCCAATTTAGATGGAAGTTCCACCAAATGGATGTAAAGAGTGCCTTAATGGAGATTTAGAGGTTTTAGCGAAAATGAGCAAAGCACAAAGAGTTTGAAAATTTTGAATACATTATTTACATGAAGAAATGAATAAATAGGATACAATGCGAATGCATGCTAATGAGATGTTACAAAAAATAGAAAATAGCAAAGTGTCAAAGGCGATACAAAAGCCTCAAAATCTACAGAAGGAAAAATAAAAATAGCAAAGTGTTAGAAGCATTATAAAAGCCTCAAGATTGAGCATTAAATAAAAATTACTAAATAATTTTAATATCCTCCCATAATGATCAATCTATTAACTACACCAAGATGCCCCCTAAATCTAACAAACTTATCTGGGATGAGAGATTTGGTGAGAATATCTATAGTCTAATCCTTTGTTGGAACATACTGCAAAACAACTGATCCATCTTCAACAAGATGGCGGATGAAATGACAATGAAGGTCAAGATGCTTTGTCCTTTCATCGAATATTTGATTTTTGGTGAGTTTGAGCATTCCTTGATTGTCACAATACAAGGGTGAAGGCCCCGATTGAGACATTTGCATGTTTGAAAGCACCCTTTGAATCCAAACTGCCTCACAAGATGCTTTTATAGTTCCTCAATATTCAACTTTAGTCGAGGAAAGAGCCACTACCTATTGCTTCTTGTTGGTCCATGTGACTGCACTTGTTCCCAAACTGAATACATACCCTGAAGTATACTTTTTGTCATTGAAAAAATCAGCCCAATCTAAGTTTGTATAACCAATTAGCTTAGGTTCCTTGGCCCTCCCATACATAATGCCAAAGTCTGAAGTGCCCTTCACATATCACAACACACGCTTCATTGAAACCCAATGTTCTAATTAAGGGACTATCATGAAGTGAGAGATGTAGCTCAAGGAAAAAATGAGATCAGGTCTAGTAGCAGTGAGATAGATGAGGCTGTCAACTAGCTTCCTGAATGCAGATTCATCTTCCACAGGTGAACCCGATTTAGCTGAAATTTTGAGCCCTTTCTCCATAGGTGTCAATGTAGGTTTGCGGTCACTCATCCTAAACTTATCAAGAAAATTGCGATCATACTTAGATTGAGATATGAAGATGCTATCAATTGTTTTCCAAACCTCAACACCAAGGCAATAATGGAGAAGTCCTAAATTTTTCATGTTAAAAGATTGACTAAGATTGTACTTGATCTCCTCAATCAAATGTTTTGAATTTCCAGTAATGATAAGGTCATCAACATAGACAACAAGAAGAAGAATATCATCACCAGAACATTTGACATACAAATTTGAATTAGAAGGGCTCCTTTGGAAACCATGATAAAAAAGGTACTTATCAATTTTCATGTACCATGCCTATGGAGCCTGTTTGAGGCCATAGAGTGCTTTGAAAAGTTTGCAAACTTGATGTTCTCTACCACGAACTTTGAAATTAGGAGGCTGAGTCATATAGACTTCTTGTAGATCACCATTGAGAAAAACACTCTTAATGTCCATTTGATGGAATTTCTAGCCAAATTGAGTTGCTGAAGTGAGGATAAGCCAAATAGTACTCATCTTGGCTATATGAGAAAAAGTATCTTTATAGTCAATACCCTCAGTTTGTGAGAACGCTTTTGCTACTAATTGAGCCTTGTACTTGTCAAGGGTTCCATCAGCTTTGTACTTAACTTTATAAACCCATTCGTAGCCAATGTGATTCTTCTTAGGTGGAAGATCAAAAAGCACCCAAGTGTTATTCTTTAGAAGGGTATGATGTTCAATTTCCATAGCCTATTCCCACTCAGGAATGCCTCTAGCCTCATAATATGATGAAGGCTTAGAGATGCTATGTAGATTGGCCATGAGATAAAAATTCACTATATGTTGGTTTCTCTTCTTCCGAGTTGTTCTACCCTCGATCAACTCATCATCATGAAGATCACTAATGGTTTTGGCATTACCATTTAGGTCGAAGAGTAGAAGAACCAATATTGTAATCAGGAGGAATGAAATCAATGAAAATTGATGGAACAAAATCATCTAGATTGGGATCTAGATTGTCCTAAGGAGGGGTGGGTGGTGGAATATTTTGCTAAGGTGGCTGCTCAACTGTAGAATCTCTCCCATCATGTGAACTCAGGGGAAGACAAACACCCAATTCAGAATCTATGGGAGGTTGGTCCTCAGGATGCACAAAAGTATAATACTGAAAGAAAGGGCTAGTAGCTTCATCAATCACAACATCACAACTGAAAATGAGACAATTTGTTTCTACATCAATCAACCTGTATACCTTATGATTCTCATTGTAGCCAGTGAACATGAGTTTTTGGCTCTTGGAATCCAACTTAGTGCGCTTGGCATCCAAAATAAAAACATGAGATGTGGAGCTAAAAACTTTCAAATGGTTGAACTTAGGCTTACATCCAGACCAAGCTTCTTTAGGAGTCATCCTCTTCACTACATGAATTGGAGATCGGTTCAAAAGATAAACAACAGTATAAACTACTTCAACCCAATATTTCTTAGGAACATGTAAATGCTCTAGCATAGAATGTTCCATTTCTGTGATGGTGTGGTTTCTACATTCAACTACACCATTCTGCTATGGGGTGTATGAAGTGGTAAGTTGGTGCTTAATGCCATGTTTAGCACAGAATGTGGAGAAATCAAAAGAACAAATTCCCCTTCATTATCAAACCTAAGAGTGATTATAGGTGAACCAGACTCCTTTTCAACTAGGTCTTATACTGCTAAAATGTACCAAACACATTTGATTTGTTTTTCAAAAAATACATCCACTTTTTTCTATTGGAATCATAAAAAAATAACAAAAAATACCTACAACTAGTGACTGAAGAAGTATTCATTGGACCACATAAATCAATGTGAACCAACTGTAATACCTTAATAGATCACCAAGAGTCACCATCAAATAAGGGAGTCTAGTGCTGCTTTCTACCTTGACAAGCCTCACATACCAAATAATCACACCAACCAAATAATCACAAGAGAGATGAGAGAGATATTGCATGTTCAGGTGCCCATAATGATGATGCCAAAGGCTATTGATAGAAGTGCTTCGGGAATCCAAAGTGTGCTCTTGAGAATCACCAGAATCAATAAGTCTATAAAGACCATGATCCTCAAGGACTTGAACCACAATGGTACGAGTCTCTCAATCAACAATGTTGAAATTGTGCATGCTAAAAAAAATGTCCAACTGAGGAGAGTGAACCATGATCTAACTAATTGAAAACAGATTCATCTCCATGCCAACTACAAAGTATACATTGAAAAATATTAAATTTCTCCCTCTAGATAGAATCTGTACATTGCCCTTGCTGACAATAGTATACTCCTCAGTACCTCCAAAGACAAGTGAATCTCTAAAAGGAATGTACTCTATGAACCAATCCTAGTGACATGAGTGAAATGTTGAGAAGCACTAGTATTAATGTACCAAGCAGAAGATTTCACTGGATCTACAAAAGTCTTTTCCATGAAGGCATAGAAAGAAAACTCCTTTTGCTTGGTGTGGTCTACAACATTAGCTTTGGATTTTGACTCTCCTTGCTTGTTCTGCTTAGAAGCCAATCATTTTCGATAGTCCTTCTTCACATGACCAAACTTATGGTAGTAGTTACACTGAACATTCTTCTTCTTGGAAGAAGAATCTAAAGACTGTGTTGGACTGGACTGCTGGGAGGACTGAGATTTTCCCTTGTTTTTCTAAAAGATCTTAGCAAGGAAATCCTACTCAATGGAGATCAAACCAACACTGCTACCAAAATTTTGTTTCTAGCAATCTTGTTGCAGAAGAATGGAGCAAAGATCTGAAAAATTTAAATCAACATTAGTTGATGTAATGTTGATGGTTTCAATAATGTGCTCATAAGAATTTGGTATACTTTTCAAGCTGATGACTACCATGTCTTCTTCCTCCATTTTTTGACCAATAGTCTCCAACTAATCTTGGATTTCCTTGATCTTATTCAAGTGTTCTTGTAATGATGTCTTCTTATCCATCATGATAGAGAACAACATGTTCTTCAGGAAGAACACACGACTCTTGTCAGCAGTCTCATGAAGATACTTTTGATGATCCCAAATCTCCTTCACTGATTTACCAATCAGAACCTAAGGTAGCTGATCATCAGTAATTGAAAGCTTAATGAGAATCACTGCTTCACAATTTTTCTCATCAAGCTTGTGTTGGTTTTCACCCACTGTTGTGGGACGAGTAGCTTTTCCTAGAATAATTTGATCAAGGTAACGATAATTAAATATAGTCATCATGCACTGCCTCCAGGTGTTGTAGTTTTTCCCATTGAAATTTTGATTTCCCTCGAGCATGATATGCGATACTGCAGCCATATTGCACAACAAAATACTGATGGCATGAATTCCAAGGTCGCACACAGAAGGAAAATAAAATACTCAAAATGAGAGAAGTGGGGCCCACCATAGTAGAGCTGCAAATTGAAAAATCAAGAAGAATAAAATCTCATCTAGCAAAGAGAACGACTTTGTCAAGTAGATAAACTCCTCCAAATTAAACAGATGCATCTTCAACAAATGCAACAAGTAAATTTGCACAAAAGAAGAGTTGACGAGTATGCACCTAGAACAAATACAGAAGAAGCCACTTCTAGAACAAGGATGAAATATTTCTCTAGGTAGAAAGAGACATGTCTTGTAGAAGACATCCTCACAAATAAATTTGTAATCACATGAAAACACCAAAAATCAAATCCAAAATCATTCTCGTGAGGATTAGAATGAAGACTCCACGAGCCAGAGAGAGATCATGTGATGCAATGAAGAATAAAACCATTGCCAATGAACTCCCAATACCAAACTTCCAATCACTCAAAATTCAATTCACAAGTTTGTGAAACAACATAATACAAAAAAGCCTCCACTAGAAGCCAAGAATAAACACAACAGAGAAGCCAAGCCTCCAAAAAACACAAGAAAACCACACAAGCATGCACAAGGATGAAAAAATGGTCATGTCGAGATAGATACAAACCAAAAAAAAAGCACACAGAGAGCATGTGATGATGCACATGAAGCCAAAAAAATTAGAAACAAAAAATTCACGAATATGTTAAACTCTAGACAAAGACACATGCATAACAAGATCTAGATATGGTGCATGAACAAAAATGTTCACACAAGCAAGAAAATGATGATCCACAATACTTCAATCCTTCAAGACTTAGAAAACTAAAATTTCAAAATGCTCGATCGAAAGCTTTCTTTCATACCATGTAGAAAAAACGAGTAGAGCACAAAGAGTTTGAAAATTTTGAATACATTATTTACATGAAGAAATGATGAAACTATTGGTTTCAAGGTTGCAAGAAAAGAGTGCAATGTATGCACAAATTATGTAGGTTGGTGAAGGCTCTTTATGACCTAAAGTAGGCACCTAGGGCATGGTACCTAAAGATTGACAAATACTTGATTGCACAAGGGTTTTAGAGGAGTCCCTCAAATACAAATTTGTATGTCAAGAGCATTGGTAGTGATATCATCCTTCTAGTTATCTATGTGGATGATATCATCATTACTACCAGTAGGTTACATTTTGTTGAATAGATCAAGGAAAATTTGTGTCAAGGATTTGATATAACAGACTTGGGTCTCCTACACTATTGTCTTGGTGTAGAAGTTTCATAGAAAAGTGGCAGTATCTTCATTTCTCAGTTAAAGTAATGCTTGGAGTTTGCTGGAGAAATTTTAGATGGAAGATTGTAAAATATTATCCACTCCCATGGAAAAGGGGCTAAAAATTTTAGTCTAATCGGATTCACTAATGGTGAATGAGTCGACATTTAGACAACTAGTGGGAAACCTCATCTATCTTATTGCCACTAGGCCTGATCTTATTTTTTATATGAGCTACATTTCTCATTTCATGACTACCCTTAATGCAAAACATTTATTGGAAAAAATAATATGACTAATGATAAACATGAAATATTTAATATTAAGTTTGTTTTTATTTAGATCATGGAATGCTAATAAATATGAAGTATTGATTATGTGAAAAGTATTGTAATAAGGGTTGTATTAACTATAAAATAGTTTTGTAATTAGAGGCATAAGTTAAGTAACTCACATAATTGTTCTTAGATGTTTTTATGAGAAATGGTATAGTCCCTATTTTGTTTTTGGTATTATTTTTCATGAAACAGGAGGAGTTCAAAAAAAAAGAGAGAAAAAGGAAAAAAAGGGGTTGGTTATGCGAAAGTAAGGAGAAAAGTGTTGGGAGGAATAATAGTTTCAAGAAGGAAAGAGAGCCAAGAAAAGAGGTTGAGATGGGTAGCAAAGTAGGGGAGATTCAGATTAAAAGAAAAAAGAGGTAAGAATTTTTTTTCATGTTGATGTCTTTCTTAGTTCAATAATGAAACTCTTAGATTGATAATGGAATTAAAAGATTTATTATGAAACCAACATTTAGAGCTTTGTGTGAACCAGACTTTGTGTAAACCATGGCTTGCTTTGTGTGAGCTAAAAAATTTTCTCTGCGTGAGCTTGTGAGTGAGTTGCAGCTCTGTGTGAGCTAATGGTGAGTTGAGGGTGGCTGGGTGGAGAGAAAAAGGAAATATTTTAAACTTATATAGCATACAATGAAAATTTCCTTTTTTTAGCCTTTGCCTTTGTGTTACTGACGTTTTGGGTTGCATGTAGAAAATAAGTCCTCATTTGGGGATAGATAAAATCAATAGTGAAAGAGAGCATTAAGGAGTATTCTACAATGGTAATTTGGGGGAAGCAAAATCAAGCAAGAAGGAAATCTTTGATATAGATATAAGTAATTAACTTGAATTTCTCTCTTAGCATTAGAAGCCATTTCTTGATCACCTAGGGAAGGATTTCAAAGAAACAGTGATGTTTATTTTAATTTGATAACCTAGATGTTGGTTTTCCTTAAAACGTGTTGCAACAATGGATTGGCATACCAATCTAGCGTTACATTAGGGGTATTCGTTCATAGTTGTAATGATTTTTTCTTGTCAAGCATCTAAAACAGGGCATGAATGTCATGTCGCCTCTTCTGTTGAAATGTTGAAAGAGTCTACTTGTTGATCCCAATGCTATCTGAAGAGAGACCGTGGATATCTTTTGAGTTCTCATAAGTAAAATGCTTATAGTATTGATTGAAAAGTTTACTATATGGTACTTGAAACTATTTGGTAATGGGATGAATTTGTTAATTATGGATGGATTAATTTAGAGTTGATTATATGTTGAAAAAAAAAGAATTCCAATCCTTTTTATTTTCAAAGTGGCGCAATGTTCACGAGATGT
Organism: Sequoia sempervirens; assembly: GCA_007258455.2. NCBI lineage: Eukaryota > Viridiplantae > Streptophyta > Pinopsida > Cupressales > Cupressaceae > Sequoia > Sequoia sempervirens. The sequence goes on from VDFB02275366.1 coordinate 60,980, forward strand.
TAAGTGTTAGTAGAATTTTGCTAGAAATGTAGAAGTTCCAATTGTGGCAGCTACCATAGTTTGGTGATTTGTTAAAGAAAGAAAATTCAAGAACTTCATTTCACTCCCTATAAAGATTAAGATTCTATATATAATTTAATTTGGACTAGTTTTATTTACAAAGAATCTTGGAAAATTTTAGTTGAGTCATTTCTATAAACACATCGAATGAAATTTTCCTTTGTGATTGAAGGTACTGAAGATTACTTCAAAGATAAGGAGTAGAAGAAACAAATTGATAATTGACTGGAAGTTGTCCCTCTAAAGGTGGAGTCTCCATTAATCATTGAGAACTTAGGACTTGAATTTTCTCTTGTTTTTAGAATTACATGTCAATTTATGTAACTTCAAATATATGTATCATTGGAATTCTGAGCCGTGGCCTACCTTATTTGGAACAATTTTCTAGAATGTATATTATCAGTTAAAGTATCCTCTAAATTAGTCATTTTGAAACAAAAATAATGTTGAAATGATATACAGGTGGGTCACTATTCTAATTCGTTTGTTCAATTATTAGTTAATGTTTTCCTTATTCACTGTATTTGTATAGCAGAGCCCATATAGAAAAGGGCTTATCACTTGGGAATATCTCTTCATTTTCCTTAATATTCTACTGAATAGTCCAAGGTTAAACCAATTATTACTATTATTGTTGTATTTCACATTTGGGCATTTCTTAGGTATCAGAGCATTAGGTTTCAACACTGGGAGCTTTGGGGTAAAATTAAAATTTCCTAAAATAACTTGTTTTGTTGTGTAGACAAAAAAACATGTTAGAAAATCAACCTAGTCAACCTGGAGGACCAATGGATCAGGGGCCACAAATCCTCCAAGCTTTACAGAATTTAGTAAATGTGATACAAGAAAGGTTACTAGTCGCAAATCAACATCATAATGTAGAACGGTTTGTGCCTTGGTAAAGAAGTAGAAGTCCCTGCCACCATGGAACAAAAAAAGTTGAGGAAGGAGAGTTGATACATTACCCTCCACTTCCTGGTAACACCCAACTAGTTAGGGGGGCCACTATGGATATTGACCAGATTATACAAAATTTTCTTCAGTTGCAACCGCAAATTTTTTTGGGTCTACTGATGCATTAAAGGCTTAATCATTGTAATAAGTCTTGAAAAGAACTTTGCATTGAAGACCTATGAAAGAAACCTTAAGGCCAGATTGGTAATTCATCAACTTAAGGGTAGTGAAAATACCTAGTGGTGACAGGAGGAGAGTATAATGCATTTAACCCCTAAAAATATCATGTGGGAAACCTTCTTAGAGGTCTTTAGAGAGATACATTTCAGAGAATTTTCGACAATGAAAAATTGATGAATTTTACGATCTCCAACAAAGAGGAATGAATGTAGCACAATATGAGGGAAAATTATTTGAGTTGTCACAATATGTGGACTACATTCAAGATGAGAAGCTAATGGAAAACTATTTCATTAGAGGACTAAATCACAATATAGCAAGATAGATTCAGTTGTCTAAGACCACCACTATGAAATAGGCAGTAGAGAAACCACTTATTGTAGAAGAAATCCAATTTAGACATCAGGACCAATAGCATAGTTCATTTCAGCATCATAACCGCAGTCAGTCCCGTTCTTTTAGGGATGGAAATAGATCAACTTCTTACTCTTCTAGACCAGTACAGTCACAACGAAATCAGAAAGCTAGGTCCTCACTAGAAGGTTTAGTAGGTCATTGAAAAACCCCACTTAGAGAGGGGATCAAAGGAATTAGACACAATACAATGAAGCATCTCATACTTAACATAATACTCAAGGAAATCAAACTAGTACTGGTAGATAAGTTTTCCAATCTAATTTGAGTTGCACTTGTTACAATTGTGGTGGTAAGAGACACTTTGCATGAGAATGTCCACATAATAAGATAGTTTCAGGAGTCTGATAGTCAACAACCTCTGAACCTATACTGGGTGATATTGGAAAATATCATCAATTTTTGGTAGCAATAGAAAACCGGCAAGCTAATCATCAAGCATCTATCATAGAGGTTCCCATAAAAAATGGTAAGGTTATTGTTTATGTTATTTTTGATTTAGGAGCAACAAATTCTTTTATTTCCCCATCTATAGTGGAGAAGTGTGGGTTTTTGGTTGCTAAGAAAAATGTCAATTGGGATGTGGAGTTAGCTTCTGGAGCTAGAGTGTTAGTTAAGTACTCTCTAGTTAGAGTTTTTTAGTTAGAGCTTAGTTCTTTTTCTACCAAAACAAATTTCAGGGTGATACCTTTGGAGTTTTATGACATAGTTTTAGGTATGGATTGGATGAATGGACATGAAGCAAAACTATATTGTCGACACAAGTCTATTGAGTGTTTGGATGATTTGGGTAATAAGGTAGTTGTTTATGGAATTAAGAGACTAGTATTCCTTAGGATTATTTCAACAATGCAACTCAAGTAATGTATGAGGAAAGGATGTCAATTCTTTTCTATTTCCATTAGTGACCAATCAGAGGAAAAACCTAACACTTCTTTAGAAGATCATTCTATCCTTCGTGAGTTTGTTGATGTGTTTCCTCCTCAACTTTCTGGTATGCCACCTAAAATGGAAATTGATTTTCACATAGACTTGGTTCCTAGAGCTCAACCAATTTATAAGGCTCCCTATAGGATGACCACACAACAATTACAAGAAATTAAATTGTAGCTTGAAAAATTATTGGAAAAAGGTTACATCCATCCTAGTGTATCTCCATGGGGGTGCACCTATGATTTTTGTTAAAAAGGATGGAACTCTTTAGCTCTGCATAAACTATAGGTAGCTTAACAAGCTCATATCGAGAACTGTTATCCTTTGCCAAGGATAGATAACTTGTTTGATTAGATTCAAGGAGTGAAAATTTTCTCTAAAATAGACCTTAAGTCCAGATATCATCAACTAAGAATTGTTGAAGCTGACATACATAAAACAACATTTCACACAAGGTATGGTCACTGTGAGTTTATTGCTGTCCCTTTCGATTTGACTAATGCACCAAAAGTTTTTGAGTCTAATGAATGGAGTCTTCCAAAATTTTATGGAGTGGTTTGTGGTCATTTTCCTTGATGATATACTAATCTACTCACTCACTGTGGAGAAGCATGGGGAGCGTTTGCGATAGGTGTTACAGTGTATGCGGGAAAATCAATTGTATGCAAACATTGCTAAGTGTGAATTTTTCCAAACAAAGATCCAGTATCTAGGGCATGTTATTTTTGGTGATGGTATCTTCGTGGACCTTTCCAAGATTCAGGCTATTTTGGAATGGCTTGCTCCCACTAATGTAGCCGAGGTCAGAAGCTTCATGGGTTTAGCCGGATATTGTAGAAGATTTGTAGAAGGGTTTTACAAGATTGCACACCCAATCACTTCTCTCCAATGTCAAGGAAAGATATTTTTTTGGTTTGAATAGTGTGAGAGAGTGTTCCAAATTCTAAAAGAGAAGCTTACTAGTGCACCCATCTTGGCTATTCCAGACCCTATTGGTGACTTTGTAGTTTGTACAGATGCATCTATTGAAGGTATTGGAGTTGTTCTCATACAAGAGGGATGAGCTATAGCCTTTGAGTCTCACAAATTGAGGAATCGTGAGCTTTATTATCCAATGCATGATCTAGAGCTAGCAGTAGTGGTTCATGCTTTGACCAAATGGTGACATTTCTTGCTTGGCATAGATTTGAATTGCTTTCAAACCATTAGAGTCTATAGTATATCTTCTCTCAGCCTAATCTAAATGCTAGACAACGTAGGTGGATGGAATTTTTGTGTGAATACGATTTTGAGATCAAATATATTAAAGGGAAGGAGAATGTTGTAGTTGATGCTCTTAGTAGGTGATGTCATGAGTTGTTAGCCCTGACTATTAAGATAGATATCAGAGAGCGTATTTTAGGACTATTACCTCAAGATGCTTTGTACCGTGAGATTGTTAAGTTCTAGAGTCCTCTGAAAGGTAAGTTTGAAGGATATTCTGTGGATGTTGATGGGTTACTATGACATCATGGACATATATATGTTCCTTTATTTGGAGACCTTAGAGGTTTGATTATGATTGAGGCTCATTGGGAACCTTAAGCCACTCATCCTAGTGTTAAGAAAATGCATACGGATCTTCAGAAACTATACTTCTAGACAAGAATGCAAAAGGATATTGCAGATTTTGTTGCTCATTGTTTAGAGTGTCAAAGAGTAAAAGTAGGACATCAATACTCAATAGGTCTATTGTACCCACATGTGATTCTAGAGTGGAAATGGGATGTGATTACAATGAACTTCATTGTAGGTTTACCACACACTACTCATCGACATGATGCCATTATGAAGATTGTAGATAAATTAATGAAAATAGCACATTTCTCTCCAATGAGTTCTTCATATAATGTTGCTTCAGTTGCTAGGGTTTTCCTTCATGAAAAAGTTCTACTTCATGGTGTGCCTAGGAAAATTATCTTAAATAGAGATCTCGTTTTCACTTCAACCTTTTGGACTGCACTTTAGCAAGCCTTGGGAACTCAACTCAACTTCAATACTTCCTCATCTAGAGACCAATGGAAAAATTGAAAGAGTAAATCAAGTTTTGGAGGATATGCTTTGGATGTATGTAATTGACCAATAGTCTTGCTAGGAGGATTATTTGCATTTAGTAGAGTTTGCTTATAACAAAATCCATCACAATTCTCTTGATATGGCACCATATGAGGCTCTCTATGGTAGACCCTATAGAACTCCTTTAAGTTGGGATCGATTAGAGAATCGAGTTGTTATCAGACTTGAACTTGTTAGAGATTTAGAATAGCAGGTGGTCCATATTTGCGACCAGTTGTAGATAGCTCAAGATCGACAATGTAAGGAAAGCAGAGGTGCAGAAACAACTTTCCTAACATCAAAACCACAAGGGAGTAAGCAGACAGTACTTTTAATTTTCTAACTACAGTCCAATTAAGACACACATGAAGGAATAACAGAAATAGAGAAAATACACAAAGAAAAATCAAACAATAGATTTTATGTGGGAAACCCTTTCGAGAAAAAACCCACCACACCAAGCTATATCTCTTTGTATTATACTAACAAAATTACATACAATCAGAAAGACAACTTTCTGGTGTTAATCATAGTAGCTTATTCTCACTGTTCAAACCAGTTACAGACAATGCTCTCTCTTCACGATTCGATTCTCTTGCTCTGTTCATCACATACAAAACAGAATCTCATCTGCTTTAAATCTTCTATGCATCCTTATCCGCCAATGCCAACCATGAACAGTTTCCATTCGAGTCTTGATTTTTCCTTGCATGTTGTTTTTTCCAGCGCTGCAACAATTACAAAAAACAATCGACTTCAGTTTGAAAAAAACTCCTGATTCGACTAGCAAGATGCCACACAGGATGATCACACGGTCAATGAAATTCAACTTTGTTGGCATATTGGTGAGACACTCACAGTGTCTCCCCGATGCCACAAAGTCCTCATATCAATATCACTATAGCTTCCATGAGTCGACAAGAAGCTATAATGAATGTATAAGTCACAACAAAACCATCGATGTCCACTTTGATCCTATCGGCAAAGGTTTCCCTTATCGGAGAGACTCATATCAAATGTATAAGTCACAGTTGATCAGACATTCCATCGGCAAGACTCTTCATCTTTGCCAAGACCTTTTGCTGACAACCTTGTGCTACTCCGAAGCCTTTCACCTATCGGCAAGACTCCCATGGTTTTGATGAGATGTCATACCGAAACAGAACTTCCACCGAAAGTCACACTATCGCAAGACTTGTGCCTATCGATGTGACCTTTCTTCGAGTTCCGTAAGTCTTACCGAAGACTTACTATCGGCAAGACTCATGACTCTCGCCATGACGTTTCACCGAGCTCCATCATGTCTTATCGAGTTGGCAAGACATAAGCCTTTCGCCAAGACGTTTCTTTGAGCGCCCAAAGATAACCCGAAGACTTCTGTCGGTGTGACTTATGACTTTCGCTAAGACTTCCCAGCAAAATATTTTGTCACCGCAAAGTCACCACGAGGATACAATTTGTCAGCAAGACTTAGCTTCATCACTGAGACATCTCTCCATGAGCCGTGAGTTACTTCAACATTCGCCTTGACACCCGAGAGTAGCCATTGTCGGCAAGACATTACATACTCGCTGGGACATCTCACTGAAGCCCTAGCATTAGCCCAATGTTGGCGAGACTTACACCATTCACTGGGACTTCTCCCTGACACATATGAGCTAGCCTGATTAGATCAAACTATCGCCTGAAGAAAACCACTCACCAAAAGGTTATGCTGAAAACACAAAGTCACAGCGATAGACTTTGTCGGCAAGACTTCAACCCTGTCACAACGATAGGATCATTTCAAGAGCATTAGAACTATTAGTCGCCTAGACATGAACACTGTCACAAAAAAATTTCCCTTTAGGAGTTTCATGTTAGTAAGGATTGAGGCACATATTCCAACAAGGTCCCACTTAACGAAGATCTTACTGACACCTCCAAAGCATAACAAAACTACTAAAATTCATGGGCCAAGAGGCCCATCGAACTGGCACACCAACTTAACTTGTTTGTGCTCACAGGCTCCGTCAAAGCATCTGCAACATTCTCCAGAGTATCCACTTTCTCCAAAGAGACCTTTCCATCCTCCACCATATCTCGTACAAAATGATACTGTACATCTATATGTTTCATCCTGGCATGGAAAGTAGGATTCTTTGCCAAACATATAGCACTCTGGCTGTCACAATAGATAGTAATCTTTTCTGCATCAAAACCAATGTTAGAAAAAAATTGTTTTAACCAGATTACTTCTTTAAAGGCATGTGTGGCTGCCATGTATTCTACCTCTGTAGTAGACAAAGCAACTACAACCTGCCGCTTGCTCATCCAACTCACTGCACCACCATTCATCATGAAAATATATCCACTGGTGGATTTTTTGCTGTGAATGTCCCCTGCCCAATCAGAATCCACATAACCTTGAATGCTGAGAGTCTTCTGTGATTCAACCAAGTTACCATGGTAACACAAAGCATAGTCTGAAGTGCCCTTCAGATATCTAAACACTCTCTTCACAGCATCCCAATGTGTTCTTCTAGGATTTTCCATAAAACGACTAAGAACTCCCACTGCTTGGGCAATGCTTGGCCTTGTACAGACCATAGCATACATGAGACTGCCAACTACACTTGCATAAGGCACACTGGTCATGTCCTCCATCTTAGAAGAAGATTTTGGACAATCCTCAATAGATATCTTCGTACCCTGTGTAATTAGAACAACTAGTTGCTTGCATTCAGTCATACAAAATCTCTCTAGAACAGTCATGACATATTTACTTTGACTGAGCCAAAGCTTTTTGTTCTTTCTGTCCCTAGTTATTTCCATTCCTAGAATGTACCCTGCTGCACCAAGATCTTTCATCTCGAACTTTGCAGACAACTGAGACTTAAGATCAAAAATCATTAGCTTACTATTGCCTATGAACATATCATCAACATAGAGAGCAATAATAAGTATTTGATCACTTTCAGCTTTGTAATACACACAGTGATCACATTTTGATCTTACAAATCCCAATGACAAAACAAATGTGTCAAAATTTTGGTACCACATTCTAGGGACTATTTTAAACCATATAGAGATTTCTTTAACTTGCATACCAATCTTTCTTTACCTTTTTCCACGAAGTGCTCCAGCTGGGACATCTAAATTTCTTCTTCAAGATCACCATGAAGAAACACTGTTTTCACATCCATCTGTTCAATCTCTAAATCATATGCTGATGCAAGTGACAAAAGAAATCTAATAGATGTCAACTTAGCTACAGGAGAAAATATTTGTCCATAGTCAATCCCCTCTACCTGGGAATAACCTTTTGCAACCAGCCTCGCTTTATATTTTTCTACACTGCCATCTAGACCTATTTTCTTTTTGAATATCCATTTGCAGCCTACAGATTTTTTTCCTTTAGGCAATGGAACCAAACTCTAAGTGTCATTCTTTTCTAATGATGCCATTTCTTCATTCATGGCTTCCAACCAAGAGTTTGAATCAGACATTTTAAATGCCTCTTTCACAGTCCTAGGTTCATCAGTGCTAGAAATTAAAGCATAGGCACATGTAGACTCAATTAAAGAAAACCCATACCTTTCAGGTTGCTTTCTTTCATGAGTTGACCTCCTCACAGGCTAAGGATGAGGTGGTTCTTCATCATCTTTAGAACTTTCAGAACTACTTGAGCTCTCCTTAGTATCAAGTACATTTTGATTTTTCAATTCCTCTTTATCTGGTGTCTGAGGAATTCCTGCTACATCCTTTTCATTTTCTAATTTCTTCTCTGACTACATATCCAAAGTAGAATGTTTCAGCTCACGAAAGATAACACTTCTGCTACACAAAACCTTCAGTCTCGGGTTCCAAAGCTTGTATCCTTTTATGCCAGCACTATAGCCTATAAATATACACTTTACAGCTTTGTTTTCCAACTTGGATCTTTTTTCAAATGGCACATATGCATATGCCTCACAGCCAAAGACACGAATATGTCTAAGAGAGGGCTTCTTTCCAGACCATGCTTCCAAAGGTGTCTTCTCAACAAGATCAAAGTTAGGAGAGTGATTTACCAAGTAACATGTTGTAGAGACTGCTTCAGCCCAAACTTCTCCTCCAAACTAGCACTGCTCAGCATACTTCATGCTCTTTCCATTATTGTCCTGTTGAACCTTTCATCAACTCCATTTCTGTGGAGTATAAGGTGTAGTCTTATGTCTTTTGATCCCATGATCTTTACAGTACCTTTTGAATTCATCTAAACATAACTCACTACCATTGTCAGTCCTTAAACATTTTATTTTTCTACCATCTATTTTTTACAAGGTTTTTAAATTCCTTAAACCGACTGAACACTTCTGATTTACTTTTCAAAAAATATACAAATGCTCTTCTTGAATAATCATCAATAAACGACACATAGTATCTTGATTTAGACAAAAAATGAACATTCACTGGACCAAACACATCAGAATGTATATAATCAAGTAAACTAGAAGTTTTGTGAGGACTGGAATAAAATGAAACACGGTGCTGCTTTCCATATATGCAATGTTCATAGAAATCAAATTCAAGGTTACAATCTTCAAGCCCTTCTACCAGGTTTTTATTTTTCAAGGTTTTTAGACCTTTCTCACCAATGTGGCCAAGCCTATGATGCCAGAGCATAGTCTTCTCTGCTGGAAGTTTAATGTTCATGGAGTTTACACCATCAGGAACGTTTTCCTTCTTTTCTTCATGAGCAGCCTTAAGTGACTTTGTAGAGACACTATTGCATTGAATAGCTTGTGCATCCATCTTGTACAGAGTACCAATTTAAGCACCCCTCGCCAGCACCATAGAGCCTCTAGTCATCTTGCAGCCATTTCCCGAGAATGTGATTTGCACTCTGATATCATTGAGCTTACTTACAGAAAGTAGATTTCAAGCCAGACTTGGTATGTGCATCACATCATTGATTCCCTTCACTCTTCCATCAGGGAATTGAATTCTGACTCTTCCATGACCAACAATTTCCAAAGATGAGTCACTTGCCAAGTATACCTTTCCACCATTGTATTCTTCATACTTCGTGAACCATTCTCTATGAGATGTCATGTGGAAAGATGCTCCAGAATCAATCAACCAGACATCATCGAATGCTCGTGTAGCCAAAGCTACAATGAAGGCATCTACATCACTCTGAGAAGAATCATTTCTAGAAGAGTTCTTCTTCTTTTTCTCCTCCTTGCAATCCCTTCGAACATGACCAGGTTGCCCACAGTTTTAGCACTTCACCTTTGACTTCTTGCTAGGAGACTTTGATCTCCCTTCTGATTTTGATCTGGACTTCGTGTCCTTCTTGCCTTTCTCCTTTGGTCTACCTCTAACAGCCAGAGCCTCCTTTGTCATCTCAGAAGATTTTCTTCTCATTTCTTCTGGTAATAGAGAAGCAACAACATCTTCCATCTTGAATGTGGATGTTGTACTCCCAATGGCCATCACTAGATGATCCCAAGAATCAGGCAGAGAACATAGCAACAACATGCAACGATCTTCATCTTCAATCTTTACACCAACAGATGTCAGTTGAGCAATCAACATGTTGAAAGCATTTAAGTGATTAGCAACAGACCCTCCTTTCTGCATCCTCAAAGAGTACAACTTCTTCCTCAAGAACAACTTGTTCACCAAGGACTGCCCTTGATAAATAGATGCTAATCTTTTCCACAAGGAAGATGCAGTATTTTCTTCATGCACGTTCAGAAGAATAGAGTCTACCAAATAGAGCCTTATCAGCCCTTTAGACTTTCTATCTGTAAGGTCCCAATCCTCTTGCTTCATGCCTTGAGGCATTATTCTAGACACAACAGTCCAAAGATCTCGATCTACTAATAGATCTTCCATTTTGAGTTTCCATAGCTCAAAATTGCTTCCATTGAATTTCTCTATATCCATCCTACTGGATGTGCTTGCCATCTTAATCTGTAATTAAATTAAAAGAACTCTACAAAACTCCCACTGAAAAGGATTGACACAAAAAACCCAACCCACTCACAAGGACAACACAACTGGGCTCTGATACCACTTGTAAGGAAAGTAGAGGTGCGAAACAACTTTCCTAACGTCAAAACCATAGGGGAGTAAGCAGAAAGTACTTTTAATTTTCTAACTATAGTCCAATTAAGACACACATGAAGGAATAACAAAAATAGAGAAAATACACAAAGACAAATCAAACAACAGATTTTATATGGGAAACCTTTTCGGGAAAAAACCCACCACACCAAGCTGTATCTCTTTGTATTACAGTAACAAAATTACATACAATCAGAAAGACAACTTTCTGGTGTTAGTCATAGTAGCTTATTCTCACTATTCAAACCAGTTATAGACAATGCTCTCTCTTCACGATTCGATTCTCTCGCTCTGTTCATCACATACAAAACAGAATCCCATCTACTTTAAATCTTCTATGCATCCTTATCCACCAATGCCAACCATAGACAGTTTCCATTTGAGTCTTGATTTTTCCCTGCATGCTATTTTTTCCAGCGCTGCAATAGTTACAAAAAACAATTGACTTCAATTTGAAAAAACTCCTTCCTCTGATTTGACTAGCAGGATGCCACACAGAATGATCACACGGTCAATGACATTCAACTTTGTTGGCATATCGGTGAGACACTCACAGTGTCTCCCTGATGCCACAAAGTCCTCATATCGATATCACTATAGCTTCCACAAGTCGGCAGGAAGCTATAACAAATGTATAAGTCACAACGAAACCATTGATGTCCACTTCGATCCTATCGACAAAGGTTTCCCTTATTAGTGAGACTCATATCGAATGTATAAGTCACAGTTGATCAGAAATTCCATCGGCAAGACTCTTCATCTTCGCCAAGACCTTCTGCCGACAACCTTGTGCTACTCCGAAGCCTTTCACCTATCGGCAAGACTCCCATGGTTTCGATGAGACGTCATACCGAAACAGAACTTCCATTGAAAGTCACACTGTCGCCAAGACTCGTGCTTATCGCTGTGACCTTTCTCCGAGTTCCCTAAGTCTTATCGAAGACTTACTATCAACAAGATTCATGACTCTCCCCGTGACATTTCACCGAGCTCCATCATGTCTTACCGAGTTGGCAAGACCATAAGCCCTTCACCAAGACATTTCTCTGAGCGCCCAAAGATAACCTGAAGACTTCTGTCGGCGTGACTTATGACTTTCGCTAAGACTTCCCAGTTAATCTTTTGTCACCGCTACGTCACCACGAGGATACAATCTATCGGCAAGACTTAGCTTCATCGTTGAGACATCTCCCTGCAACCTGTGAGTTACTTCGACATTCGCCTTGACACCCGAGAGCAGCCATTGTCAGTGAGACATTACATACTCATTGGGACATCTCACCGAAGCCCTAGCATTAGCCCGACATCGGTGAGACTTACACCATTCGCTGGGACTTCTCCCCGACACCCGTGAGCTAGCCCGATTAGATCACACTGTCACCCAAAGAAAACCATTCGCCAAAAGGTTATGCCGAAAACACAGTCACAGTGATAGACTTTGTCGGCAAGACTTCAACCCTGTCACAGCGATATGATCATTTCAAGAGCATCAGAACTGTTAGTCGCCTAGACATGAACATTGTCACAACGACTTTTCCCTTTAGGAGTTTCATGTCAGTAAGGATTGAGGCACATATTCCAACAGACAAAAGCAGTACATGCAAATAATAAGAGAGTGGATCGTGAATACCAAGTTGAGGAAAAGGTTTTCCTGCGAGTGAGACCTTTTAAGAGCTCTATCCGTTATGGAAAAAGGCTCTAAATTAGCACCCAGATATGTTGGTCCTTTTGAAATTCTAGAGAGGATAGTCCCAATTGCATATTGCTTAGCACTACCACCAAGCTTGTTGCGTATCCATAATTTTTTTCATGTATCTTTGCTTAAGAAATATGTACTAGATTCTTCTCATATATTGGAGTGGGATTCCTTACAGGTGGCATAGGATGGGAAGTTAACACTAGAGCCGATTTGCATCTTGGAACAATGAACACTAAACCTATGGGGATGATAGTTGGATTAGGTCAAGGTCCAATGGGACCTCTATGATGTATCATCTACTACTTGGAAGTATACTATTAGAATGAAATCTTTATTTACTTATCTTTTTGGTTAGCTTCCAAGAGGAAGCTGAGTGCTTAGAGGGGAAGTAATGTAGGGTCATAGCAAATTTTGCTTGTTCGGATCTTTATTGGACAAAATAATAGGACTAATGATAAACATGGAATATTTAATATTAAGTTTTTGTATATTTAGATCATGGAATGGCAATAAATATGAAATATTGATTATGTGAAAATTATTGTAATAAGGGTTCTATTAACTATAAAATAGTTTTGTAATTAGGCATAAGTTAAGTAACTCACATAATTGTTCTTAGATGTTGTTATGAGAAATGGTATAGTCCCCATTTTGTTTTTGGTATTATTTTTCACGAAACAAGAGGAGTTCAAAAAGAAAAAAAAATAAAGAAAAAGGAAACAAAAAAGGGGTTGGTTATGTGGGAGTAAGGAGAAAAGTACTCGGAGGAATGGAGAAAACAGTTTCAGGGAGGAGGAAAGAGAGCTAAGAAAAGAGGCTAAGACGAGTAGCAAAGCAGGGGAGATTCAAATCCAAAAGAAAAGAGGTAAGAAATTTTTTCATGTTGATGCCTTTCTCAGTTCAATAATGAAACTCTTAGATTGATAATGGAATTAAAAGATTTATTATGAAACCAACATTTAGAGCTTTGTGTGAGCCCGAATCAGTGTAAACCACGACTTGCTCTATGTGAGCTAAAAACTTTGCTCTGTGTGAGCTTGTGATTGAGTTGTAGCTATATGTGAGCTAATGCTAAGCTTAGGGGTGGATGGGTGGAGAGTAGAAGGAAAGTTTGAAATTTATACATCATAAAACGAGATTTGCTTTCTATTAACCTTTGCCTTTGTGTTACTAATGTTTTGGGTTGCATGTAGAAAAAAAGTCCTCATTTAGGGATGGATAGAATCAACAGTGAAAGAGAGCATTAAGGAGTATTCTACAATGATAATTTGGGGAAAACAGAATCAAGCAAGAAGGAAATCTGTAATATAGCTACAAGTAATTAACTCAAATTTCTCTCTTAGCATTAGAAGCCATTTCTTGATCACCTAGGCGAGGCTTTCAAAGAAACAATAATGTTGTTTATTTTAATTCGATACCCTAGATGTTGGTTTTCCTTAAAACGTGTTGCAGCAACGGATTGGCATACCAATCCAACATTACATTAGGGGTATTTGTTTATAGTTGTAATGATTTTTGCTTGTCAAGCACCTAAAACAGGGCATGAATTTCATGGCGCCTCTTCTGTTGAAATGTTGAATTAGTCTACTTGCTTATCTCGATGCTATCTAAAGAGAGACCATGGATATCTTTTGAGCTGTTGTGAGTAAAATGCTTATAGTATCGATTGAAAAGTTTACTATATGGTACTTGAAACTATTTGGTAATTGGATGAATTTGTTAATCGTGGATGGATTAATTTAGAGTTGATTATATGTTGAAAAACAAAGAATTGCAATCCTTTTTATTTTCAAAGTGGTGCAATGTTCAGTAGACGTTAAGTGTCAGTAGAATTTCGCTAGAAATGTAGAAGTGTCGACTGTGGCAGCCGCCACAGTCTGTCAATCTGTTAAAGCGAGAAAATTCAAGAACTTCATTTCACTCCCTATAAAGATTAGGATTCTATATATAATTTACTCTGGACTCGTTTTATTTAGAAAGAATCTTGGAAAATTTCAGTTGAGTGATTTCTATAAACACTGCAAATGAAAGTTTCCTTTGTGATTGAAGGTACTGAAGATTACTTCAAAGATAAGGAGCGGAAGAAACAAATTAATAATTGACTGAAAGTTGTCACTCTTAAGGTGGAGTCTCCATTAGTCATTGAGAGCTTAGTACTCGAATTTGCTCTTGTTTTTAGAATTACATGTCAATATGTAACTTCAGATATATGTATCATTGGAATTCTGAATCGCGGCCTACCCTGTTTGGAACAACGTTCCAAAATGTAGATTATCAGTTAAAGTGTCCTCTGGTTTAGTCATTTTGAAACAACAATAATGTTGAAATGATATACAGATGGGTCACTATTCTAATTCGTATGTTCAATTATTAGTTAATGTTTTCCTTATTCACTGTATTTGTCTAGCAGAGCCCATATAGAAAAGGGCTCGTCACTTGGGCATATCTCTTCATTTTCCTTAATATTCGACTAAATAGTCCAAGGTTAAACCAATTATTATTGTTATTGTTGTCTTTCACGTTTGGACATTTCAAAATGACTATTAAGGGAGGGTATTAAAGTATTATTGTAGTATTTAATGGTCATCTTAGTTGTTAGTTTACTTTAATTTGTTTTAGCAACTTTTTGTTTAGTTAACAATTGTCTTTTTAGAAACATTGTCATGTAATGTATTATTTAAGGAGTATTCCTCTCCTTGTGTTAATAACAAATATCGACTATCAATTATCATTTCAGATTCTTTGAAGAGTGTTAATACTTGATAAATTATCTAATCTGGCATGAGCATGGTTAGAAGTGGAAAATGTACCCAACCTTAAGATGACTAGCTATTTTGCAAAATTCATTTATAAAGACATAAAGAAAATATCAAACGCCTGAATTGAAGAAAGAGTAAGCTGATCTATCTCAATGGACATGATTCATGTTATGTATTTAGGTGCAATAAATGTGCTTGTCTATAGACATATACAAGTCCTTTAGGGAAGACCATATACAAGTCCTTTAGAGAAGACCTGGGCATAAAAGAAAATCCAGATGACCAATTTTTTTTTTTTCATTTATTATTTCCATGTAGCATAGCCTAGGCATTCCTCTCATGAGGTTGATGGTTGAATAATTCTAAAAACTGATTTTGAAGATTGGCTGAAAATTCAAAAAACCTTTGCCGCATTTCTTTTTGTAGAGCCTCTGTTAAGGAAGCCCTACAAAGACTCATGGTACTATTATTAGTCAGCAAACTTTTTTGGTTGTCTTGGGTTTGGAGCTTAGGCTGATCCAAATAAGTGGAATGGAGCTTACAATGGGAAAGAATATGAAACTGTGATTAAGTTCCATTCCTCTAATATTCAAGAACATATGCTTATGGTGGATATCCTAGGCGTGGGAATTATCAAAAGCCTGATTATGAAAATGTTGTGCCTACGGTTATATATATACCTTGAAATGAGCTTTGTTGATTGGAATTTGGATTTTGTATTATAGGTAATATTTTTAATAAAGATGTAGCAAGTGTTTGGAAGTCCTACAAGTATAGTGGCTATTCATTTGGCTATTGGTTCCATCTTTCAACAAAGTCTAAATTTAAAAGAGTTTTTTTTTCTTCTATATTTAAGAGTTCTTTAGTCAGATTAAGAGTGCAGCTTTACAGTCTTGGTTTTTCTGCATATTCTGATCACTGTGTATGGAATTTTAAAATTTGGTTGTAAATAATTTATTTTACTGAACAAATATACTTTGCAAGAAAGTTTATTTTCTATCAAGTTGCAATTATTTTTCAGCTAGTTTAAAGAACATGGTCAGTTTCAAATTTTCATTTGGTGTCAAAGCAAAGTGCTTGTTTGGGTTGTTTGAAGGGTTTCTTTTATGTACTTTATTTTTTCCTTTTGGTCATATGAGAAATGTAAAAATTTTCAGCTGTGGGAAAATGACTTTGTGTGGATTCTTTGGGAAGTGTAATGTAGTTGTAATGTATTGTAACGTTGAATGGTTTCATGGGGATGCTACAATAGAAGATTTTGCAACATCTATAGTCAGTTTTGAAGTTCTAGCAATGCTTAGTAAGTGTGAATCTATTAGAAGACTTTAAGTGAGGTGATAATTTTTCATAAGAAATCATCTCAAAATTTGTGAAGCTGAGATAATTTTTACAATATATTTGAGGGTATGATTTACGTGGTTCCTCTATATGGACAAAATTTAGTTGTGCAAGGAAATCATTTATTTCCATGGGAAGATTAGTTAAAAATTAAATAAAGAAAATGAAATTTAATGTGTGAAAAAGATATTTTGGAAGATTTTCTAAAAGTTTGTAAAAAACTAAAGAATTGGAAGAAAAGTTGAAGAGGTTTGATAAACAATTTAAAAACCTTCCAAAGAAAAAGAGTTCTCAAACAAATGAAATATTAGAATTAAAGAACAAAATAATTAGTCAAATTAATTATTTGAAGCATACCTAAACTAAATTAAGTGTCTTAAGGTTTAAGCCCTCACTATGTAATGTCTCATTTTATACAAATGATTTTTTTTAAAAATTTGATGAAACATGTTATACATGTGATATAGCTACAACTTCTTCAAATAAAGAGTGTGAGGTTGAAAATAACAATGTGTTTGAATTTCCAAATCTTCCACATATTTTTTATGATAATAACAAAAGATGTTTTCCAAAGAGATGTTGATTTTAAGACTATGAATAGAATGGGTTATGATGGAGAAGGATTGGGAAAGTATGGAAAATGAATTAAACAACCCATTAAACCAAGTGCAAGGCTAAAGAATAAAGTTTTTGGATATGTTAGAAATAAAATACAAATAATGTTATGTGGTAATATAGTTACAAGCAAGCAAATTCAAGAAATGTAGTGTTGAAATTTTTACAATAGGTAAGGATCCTAAAAGGAAATGTGTTGGGATGTAGGGTCATTTATCCTTCTACTATTTGTGGCTCAAAACACTATTTCAAAAAATATGTTGGACTACATAGTCTATGAAATATTGTATACAATTGAATTGTGGATGGATTGGTGTATTTAATTGGCAAAATGTTACAAATATGTTCAAAAATTTATACAAGCATAAATGTTTACATTCAAACAAAATGTTTGAATTTTTGAGTGGGATGACTACGATTGTTTGTTATAACTATAAATAAGTCACTATCTTGTTATATTAGTGAAAGGTTGTGGTCCAAAAGTAGATGGTGAACAAAATTTCTAAGATGCACAAAGAAAGATGTCAAGCAATTTGGAAGACAATGATTCTTCACTATGATATAGAAAAAAGGGAAGGCCTTGTGAGTGCTCAAGGAGGAGAAAAATAAGTGATTGTAAAATGGGCACCTAACTTGAATCACATGACAAGAAGTGTATAACTAAGTGGATCTACAAGACTAAGTATAATAGTGATGGTGGTGTTGAATGACACAAGGAATTATTAGTTGAAAAAAGTTTCACATAAAGTGATTTTAATTTGGGATGGGAGGGGGGAGGCGGGAGAGGGCGACACAGTTTTGGATGATTGAAAGTCCACATTTAGTAACCATGTTTCAAATGATTTAGGTTTAGCTACTTTAGAGGAGGGGGATTGACTACTTCGAGACTCTAGGTCACAGGAGAGTCCTAAGCAACAAGCTACCCTGATCTACCTCAAGCTTGCTAAATGATTTGGAAAGGTTAAGATGCTAAGGTAAAAAAGGAAGAGCGATCTGGTTGCTACTGTCGTTATGCTAACCCAAATATTTCAGAAATTCAAATGAGTTGATTTCCAGAGTTCAATATGCGGCCCAAACAACTCATTGTCTGAGGACAACAATGTAGGACACAAACTCCAGCATGGTGCACTAGCGTCTCAGTGGTGCATTGGCATTCGTATGGATAGAGGATCTTTGAGATAGATAAAAACACAAGAAACCAAACTAACAACTTGATTGATAAAGTTTTATGCTATGATAGAATATAGAGAAAGTACAGAAACAAAGTACAACAAGAAGAATACTTTAACTAACTATGCTTGAATTGACAAGTGAGAAAATAGTACCGAATTCCTTGCAACTTGATTCTTCAAACAAATCCAACCAAAAAGCACCTACACACACAAGACCAAGGAAAATGTTGGGGCAGTTATTAAAGGGCTACCTTAGTCAGTCCCCCGCTTTGGTGTTTCCACCTCCACAGACAACCAAATAGCAACAATGTAGAAAATGAGAAAGAAAGTGTATGGAAATAAAGATGCCCAGTAATAACACAAACAACAATATGCTACTTTGCAAATACGATGATGCAAAAACAATGGATAATGGGAGATATCACCTTCACAGCTACATGCTCTTAAGTCAAGTAGAGGAAGGAGTGGGCTTGCAAGTTCTCCAACAACAACGTTGTCACAATGAATAGAGTGGAGGAGCCAAGAAACCAGTAGCTTGTAGCTACAATGGAGGTGATGGTGAAGCTTGAAAGTGTGAGAGTTGATCAAGAAAGCATCAAGAATTTATTTAAGTGTGTAAGAATGGTGAAAAAGTTGAGTGAAATGGAGAATTAGACAATTTGAATGGAAAGGAGGCAAAATAGCAGTTTTGTGTTGGTCAAGGGAGTAGGAAGCATTACGATTCATGCCCAATGGAGAAATGTAATGCCTTTGTAGATTCTAGAAGTGGGAATCTTGTTAGGACAACATGGCACACAGACATTTGTGCAGCGCACACCCATCCCTAACAAAATTCCTCCACTGACATGAAAATAGGTTGCCAGGTGGATAGGAAAAGGTGGAGGGTATCGAGATTGCATCATCGAAATTACGTTTTCTAAGGTGAAGGGTATGAAAATGGGGAATTTGCAAAGGGTGCAAATTCATGCCATTACAATTTCCCCCCACTTTAGCAAATATATGCATCAATGAATACGAGGTAAAGTAGAGAAAAAAGCTAGAGCATATACTTAAACCATCGAGGAAGTAGACCGCAATCTTACACGCTCAAATGTGCACGAGAGAGAAGTGGCTCCATAGGTACTTAATCCTGCAAAAGGTGAACAAAAGCTCTAGAGGTGCTCGGTCCTACAAAATAGGCTCATGTGCTTAGTCTTGAAAGATGAACAAAGATTCTACACATGCTCGGTCTTGTACAAAGAAAGCACTTTATAGGTGCTTGGTCCTGCAAAGGAGATATCACAGGTGCTCAATCTTAGGGGGCTGAAATGAAAGGATCCATAGAGTTTGGTTGGTCCTTATAGGTGCTCGGTCTTGCAAGGAAAGCTTGTCGAGGTGCTTGATCCTCCAAGCTTGATTGTAAAAGTGGCTTTACAAGTGCTCAGTCCTATAAAGAAACATGTTAATCTGCAAACAAAACATGTTAGGTACGAAAAAGTCACACAAATAGACATTCATTTCTCAGAACAAGCAATTGAAGGAACAACTTTCAAAGGGGTCCCTCGGTAACCCTTCAAGATAGCGAGGGGTCCACGCAGAGAGATGCTCTGTTTGAAAAGAACAACATTTTTTGCAAATGATCCATCATAAAGGAATCATTTTGAAAGATCTCTTTCGTCAAGGAATCCAAAAAAGAATGGTCTTCTTGAAGGCAAGTTTTCCAATTCTTTTTGCTCCGAATTCGTTTTCGAAAGAAAATCTCGCTGAGGGGATCCTTATCGAAGGATGTGATTTTTGAAAAGTGTAAAAAAAATCAATAAGAGATTTGTTGGCCACCGAATGCACCTTATTTAAAACCAGGGAAGTAGTAGCCCCCCTTAAGATGGTGTGTGTGAATTGAAGGAGCACGTAGCATCCTAAGGAAAGAAAGGAGAGATGCAAAGATGTCGTGGCCCACGATACATGACGAGATGTAGACGTGGAGATGTCACAAACGCGAGGGACAACACATAGGAACCATAACATGAAGAAGCAAGCAAAGAAGAGAGAAAGATAAACAAGGAAAAATAAGAAAAGACGAAGAAATCAAGAGATAGGGAGATCTGATAATTCAGGGTTAGAACTGTTCATAGATATAGATAGATAGATATAATATAATACATGTATGAATTTTCATCAATCCCCAAATGTATCAAAACATGAAGAAGAGCACATGAAGACAAAATAAAAATAAAAATTGGGTCAACATGGAAGGGAGGTCTAAATGGCCCCAACACTTTGCATCGTCCCCAATTTTTGAAAATCAAGTTACAACATATAGAAGAATAATGAAACATATAGAGGAAGTTTACAACACAATTTCACTCATGTATCCAAGCACCTACAAGGGTGAAAAGGGTCCTCCAGGAACACATAAAAACAAGCACGAGGGAAACACAACACACACACAAATCAAATCTATAGATAAAGAAGAGGTACTCCCCTAGTCCTTATCAATCAAGAGTTCGTCATTCTCCCAATCTAGACCATTATAAGGGGAGGGCAGATGAGCCTGCAAGGGTGGGATAACAAGGGGAGCACCCTCTGAATCTTCTACGACAAGAGCTAAGGAAGAAGACCCCTTAAGGTCTCCTTTACTCAACTCCTGTGAGATAAAAGTCATTGATCTCACAAAGATTGTTGACAGAGCTGAGACATCATCTATCGAGTTAAACATGCACTTAACAGGATTGGCATGTGTTAACTGAGTGGGAGATGAAGGAGGTGCCCAAGATCCACCATCAATCTTGTCAAAAGATGGTGACAAACTCAAAAGACACCGAGGTTGCCTTCATCACAAGGACGTCACAAGAAAAAGAAGAACCCTCTCCCAAAGAAGGTGATCCCTTCTTTCGACCTCCATTAGAAGTGAGGTCATCCTCCAAATTACATTTCAACGGAGGATGCAAAATCCCCACAAAAGAAGTGGAAGGCAGGGAGGAAGAGGACAGGGCCACAATGGACACCACCGTGGTGTTCGACATGTCCATGAGCCAAGAAAATGGAGAGATGTCCAGAAGGGACATTAGAAGAGGGGGCTCCACTGAGGGAACGATGAACACTTGCACCCTTTTGGGGTGAGGGTCATCAACATTTACGGGAGGAGTCAGAAGCAAAAATGAGGTGAAGAGAACTAAAGCGAAAGGAGCAAAATATGGAGGCCTAGTAGGAGATGTCGAAATAGGAGTTGTTGGCTCCCCTTCTGCCTTCTGCAAGGCAGCTTGTTCAGTGGCTAAAGCTTTCCTCCAACACTTACACTCATGCGCAAGTCAGTTTCATCGGCTCTGGGCACTAGAACCCACTACTTGAGAAGGAAGGGGAGACTCTTGTCCCACCATAGGCGTGCCCTCCACAATCATTGTCGATGGGAAAACAACCTCCTAGATGGGAGTAGGAGTAGGAAGCATAGGAGTGGAAATGATGACAGGTGGAGAAGTAGACACAAACACCTCAGCAATGAGCCTCTTCCCATTCATTGCCTAAGGGGCGAGAGTGGTAGGAGGCCGCGAAGGTTGAGACACAGGGACAACTCCATGAGGACCCTTCCCCTTACCATAGACAATTGGCCTAGGCACCGTGGGAAAGACAAAAAGTTCAAATACTTGACGCTTAGCCTTCTGCCAAGCAGGCATCATCAGACTCCCCAATCGAAGCATGGGAGAAGAGGCTGAAGGCGCCACAACATGGCGAGAGGAAAAATCGAATGAAATAGTTGAAGAAGAGGAAGGCTCCTAAACATGAGCAAGCTTCCCCTTCCCTTTTTGTTGAGAAGAGGAGGCAGTTTGTTGTTGTGCAATCATAGATCCTTTGACTAAAATGGCTTAAGGGGAGACAGGGTAGGTCACCTTCGATGCTATACCCCCGTTCTTATATTTGACATAGGTGTGATACAAGAAGTCCATCCTTGGAGAAAGTGGACTGATCGAGGCATGCCAAAAGTGATCTAACAAGCAACCCCCACATGAAACCAGAGGTTTATACTTGGTGTCATGCACAACGTAAATAGAGCCCTCATGAGAAAACTTTAAACACTTATGAATTACTAAAGTGATTGCATTCATGGAGATGCCTAGTTTCACCTTGAACAAGTTCGACTCTAGGATGATATCAAAAGGAGCATTTATAGTCCTAGGTCCTACCAAGACTAAAAGAGTGATGGAACCAATTGGAGGGACTAAGAGTCCATCGTGCGCACATATTGTGCTCTTTGATTCATCATACCTATCCTTATGTACAAAATTTATCAACAAAGTCTCCTATGTTATAACATTCACACGACATGTGGGATCAACTAGAACACTAGTTACAATGTTCCCATTGATGTGAGTGGGAATGTACAGAGGAGAAGGCTCTTTGTTCATAGGTAGGTCTTGCAATGTGAAAGTTATAGCAGGTGATCCATTCATAGGCTAAGCAAGAGGAATATGGAGATGCATAAAAGAGGCCATGTTTACGTACTTTGAGAGGACTTCATCAAGATAGCTCAAAGGCTCATAAATCAAAAAGTGACCTACCTAGATTTCGCTTCCCAATGCCTAGGGATCCTTCTAACTACACTACTAGGGGTCATAGATTGGGTTGCAAGGTTGCGCACCCTGCAATGCACAAACCTATAATGCGCCTAGAATGCGAGAGAAGGTTCTTTCAACACTACAAAAAAAAACTAGAATAGTTCACATCAGGTTCACCAAAATGTAGAGGGGGACTAGCTACTTCGAGACTCCAGGTCACGGGAGAGTCCTAAGCAATAGGCTGCCTTGATCTACCTCAAGCTTGCTAAATGATTGGAAAGGTTAAGATGCCAAGGTCAAAAAGGAAGAGCAATTTGATTGTTATTGTCCTTCTGCTAACCCAAATATTTCAGAGAGTCAAATGAGCCAGTTTCTAGAGTTCAATCTACGACCCAAACAACTCACTGCCTAAGGGTGGCAACGTAGGACACAAACTCCAATGCGACGCACTAGCATCTCAATGATGAGTTGGTGTTTGTATGGACAGAGGATCTCTGAGACAAATAAAAACACAAGAAACCAATCTAACAACTTGAATGATAAATTTTTATGCTATGACAAAATATAAATAAAGTACAAAAACAAAGTACAACAAGAAAAATACTTTAACTAACTATGCTCGAATTGGCAAAGGAAGTGAGAAAACAGTACCTAATTCCTTGCAACTTGATTTTTCGAACTCCTCCAACTGAAAAATACCTACACACACAAGACCAAGGAAAATGTTGGGGTTGTTTTTAGAGGATTGCCTCAGTCAATCCCCCGCTTTAGTGTTTCCACCTCCACGGACACCCATATAGCAACAATGTAGAAAATGGTAAAGAAAGCGTATGGAAATAGAGATGCGTAATAATAAGATATCACCTTCACAACTACGTGCTCTCAAGGAAAGTAGAGGAAGGAGTGAGCTTGCAAGTTTTCCAGCAATAATGTTCTCACAATGAACAAAGTTAGTAGCCAAGAAACCAGTAGCTTGCAGCTACAATGGAGGTGATGATGAAGCTTGAAAGTGTGAGGGTTGATCAAGAAAACATCAAGAATTCAATCAAGTGTGTAAGAATGGTGAAGAAGTTGAGTGGAATGAAGAATTAGACAATTTGAATGGAAAGGAGGAAAAAGAGTTGTTTTGCATCAGTCAAGGGAGCAGGAAGCGTTACGGTTCGTGCCCAATGGAGAAATGTAACACCTCTGTAGATTCTAGAGGTAGGAATCCTGTCAAGACAACAATGCAACACGCGGACGTCCGTGTGGCTCATGTGCATCCCTGACAAAATTCCTCCACCGACATGAAAATAGGTTGTCAGATGGACATGAAAAGGTGGCGGGTATCATAATTGCATCATCGAAATTACGTTTTCTAAGGTGAAGGGTATGAAAATGGGGAATTTGCGAGGGGTGCAAATTCACGTCATTACAGCTACATGGATATCAAAGAAGTAAAATTTAGTTTTTGAAGCTTTATGATCAACTAGTCAATTCTCTCAACATCTAGGGATAGTATTCTTTCAACACTTCAAGTCTAAATTTAGAAGATTTTTTTAGGATTCTATATTCAAGATCATTTTAGTTAGATTTATAGCATAGCTTTAAAGTCCCTTTTATTTTTTCTATATATGATTTTGTTGCTTTAATAGCAAGTTTTGATGACTTAACACCTTATTTACAATAGCATGAAATGCATGTAAGTTGCTATTTTTTTGTTGCATAGCTTAGTATGTATGCCCTATGTGTTAAATGCATGATAGGTGTTTAGAATAATTTGGTATATTTTCATCTAGTTACAACTAATATAAAAAAAAGTATTTTATTGTTGTTTTTGATATGAGGAGAAAATACAAAATTATTTGGCAATGCTAGTCTATAATTTTTAGAGAATAATATACATAGATTTTCTTAATGTTCATAGAGTTTTTTGCAATTGTAAACTAGTAGCTTATGGGCTAGCATTGTCGTGCACTTGAATAAAATGCATAATGTGTTTCATGTATCTATGTTGTAGATGTACTTGATTCAACCCATGTAATTATTTAGTCATGTTTACAAATAGATAACAATTTCAAGGTAGAACCAATTAAAATCCTAGATTGACACATGTAAGCCTTAACCCTTACCTTCGATTTCAGGGGTAAGCCTTAACACTTACCTCTGATTTTGGGAGGTAAGCCTTAACCCTTACCTTTTATTTCAAGGTTTGGGGTTTAGGCTTCTCCCTTACCTCTTACCTTCCAAAAGTTTGTTTCTTTTGGGCTTTCGGTCTTCCTTTTGCCTTTCCTTTGTAGGAGGTAAACCTTTCTCCCAACTGCCCTTTTCCCGATAGCTTTCTTCAAAAAATTTAACTAAGTGTCAATTTTTTGGATTTTGGGGGTAAGCCTTCACCCTTACCTCCGATTTCGGTAGCAGTGTTTGATTACAGATATGGGTTCATCCAAGGATGAGAGGTCTTATCATGTTGGCATTCAATCCATCTTGGAGAAACACACTAAGGTGTTTAGCAATTAGCATGATTCTTCTAGGTTTACTGACAGATAGGGGCTTTTAGCATGTGATTGAGCTTGAGGAAGGAGCAAAACCAGTCAACACTACTCCTTATCTTCATCCTATGAGGTACAAGGAGGTTGAGAAGACAATTAAGGAGTTGTTGGACATGGGACACATATGACCTAGTTGTAGCCCATTTGCTTCTTTCGTGGTGTTCAAGGAAAGATATTGCACTATAGGGATGTGCATTGATTATAGAGCCTTCAACAAGAAGACAATAAAAAACGCTACCCCATACCTATGATCGACGAGTCGATAGAGGAGCTTCATGGTGCAATGTACTTCTCCAAGATTGATTTATGGTTAGGGTACACCACCAAATAAAGGTTAGAGATGAGGATGTGCACAAAACAACTTTCAAGGGTCATTATGGGCATTATGAGTTTTTGGTCATGCCATTTGGGTTGACTAATGGATGCCACATTTTAGTCATGTATGAATCAGGTATTCATTTTACAATTGAGGAAATTTGTGTTGATTTTCTCTAGCATCTTGATCTATTGCAAGACATGAGAGGATAATTTGAAGCATATAAATGAGGTACTTGGTATACTAGAGCAACATTCATTCTATGCCAAAGCATCCAAATGTGAGTTTGGCTTGACTGAGATATTGTATTTTGGGGCATAAGATTAGTGGCCAAGGGGTTAGCATGGATGGCGAGAAGATCAAGGCAATAAGGGAGTGGCCTTGACCCAGGAAATTCTCACATTTAAGGGGAATTGTTGGACTTTTCAACTAATATAAGCGATTTGTCAAAGGGTTTTCACAGCTTGCGGCCCCATTAACAGATTTGACCAAGAAGGGGGCCTTTTCATGGACCAGTTCTGCATTCTGGACACTTTTGTGAATTTCTGAGAATCTAAAGTCTGGCTTTAGGGTTTTATTTTTTTCTTCTATTGAATGATGCTAGACATAACTAAAAGTACTTTCATGTTTTTTTATGCCAAAAATGCCTACTAACGTAAAATGTTAAAATCTGATATTTTCTAAGCAAAGTTTCTGTTTTCACGAGTACCGGATTGTGGAAGCTGTTAGAAACTGTATAAATTTTTATATTTGGTGAATGCCTGAGTTTTAGTTATAACTTATAAG
This sequence comes from Sequoia sempervirens, assembly GCA_007258455.2. Classification (NCBI taxonomy): domain Eukaryota; kingdom Viridiplantae; phylum Streptophyta; class Pinopsida; order Cupressales; family Cupressaceae; genus Sequoia; species Sequoia sempervirens. The sequence goes on from VDFB02275366.1 coordinate 87,456, forward strand.
GACTTCGAGTGAGTTTATGTGACTTATCAGGTATTGCTAGTTCAGAATAGTGTCCAATTGCTGTGTGGGTGACTTCTAATCTTTGTTTTATTCAACTCCTGAATTTATGCTGGTCTAAGCGAACAAATGACTATGTTCTATTTAAAAGCATTTTTTTTATATAATCTTCATATACAATATGCAATTTCTTGTTTGGATGTAACAAGTCTCTTTACAATGCCTTGTATCATGGCATTGCTTAAATGTCTAGTTTTCAATAGAACCAATCATTGAGATTGTTTCTTGTCTGTTATTTTGAAGCAACTATGGAGTATGTTGGTAACTGTAAGTGAAGATGAAGCAACATCACCTCAACTGTCAGCAATGTCACTTAAGTTTTTTGATATGGATAAGATGGAGCCAGAGGGGTCAAGTACCACAGGTCCCACTTGCATACAAATAGTGCGAATTTTTACCAGCCAATTTCCTGAAGCAAAGGTGTATTTTTTATTTTACTTTAAGCTTTTATTTTCTTTTGAATTTACCTAACATTATTTGTATGTTATAGGACTTTGTTGTTCATTCAAGCATCAATGGATATGTTTTGTTTAACAAGGCAGCATGTTCTTATGATTTAGAAATACTAGTTAAAATTTAAAATTCTAATGAAGCTTGCGTACTGTTTGTTAATGCTGTGTCATGGTTTTCAGTCTTGAAATATTATGTTCCAACCTCCTGTAGATTACATCATTTCTAGTTTTTGAAGAGGCGCCTCCAATATTAATGATCTCTATAGGACTAGAAACAGGTCATAACTATAGTATAAGAGGAGATGTTGCTCGGGAACGCATTGTGCGTACGAAGCTTCAGGTTGATACATCTCTTGTGACAGGACTAGGATTTCGAGTTGATGGCTCAGCTCTTCAGCTTTTTGTTGTGACAACATCAGTAAGCCTCTTTGACATGCATAACCAGCCTCCCAGGATGCATGTTTTAGATCAGATTGGGTGTGAAGGTAATTGTGTGACAACGAGTGACAACCAGGTACTCCATTCACTTTCAGCAATTTATTTCCTTGTAATCAGTTTTCTCTTATTGCAGTTAAAGCAATTATTACATTTCCAACCATTTTCATTGGCTAGTAAATAAATTTGAACAGGATTAGTTTTTCTGTTTTCTGAGCAGGCATTGGTTATTGGGAGGACCAAGGCCATATATTTTTATGAAGTAGATGGGCGAGGTTCTTGCTGGGCCTTTGAGGGGGTCAAGCAGTTACTTGGATGGTTTTGAGGATACTTCTTGTCTGTCATCACAGATCAGAGAACAAATCGCAGCATTTTCAACATATATGACCTGAAAAATCGTCTGATTGCCTATAGTTTTACCAGTTGGAGAAGTCTCCCACATGCTTTGTGAGTGGGGCAATATTATCCTCCTAACCAGTGATCATAAAGTCTTGTGCATAGGAGATAAGGACATGGAAGGTAAACTGGATATGCTTTATAAAAATAATTTATATACCATTGCAATAAATCTTGTCCAAAGTCAACAAGCAGGTGCAGCAGCCACAACAGAAGTGTTAAGAAAATATGGAGATCACTTGTATGGGAAACAAGGCTATGATGAAGCCATGGCACAATATATTCGTACAATAGGCCAGCTAGAACCTTCTTATGTCATTCAAAAGTTTCTTGATGCCCAACGCATTTATAATCTTACTAGTTACTTCGAAAAACTACATGAGAAAGGTTTGGCCTCTAAGGACCATACAACCCTTCTTCTGAATTGTTATACAAAACTTAAGGATGTAGCAAAGTTGGATGAGTTCATTAAAGGTGAATGTGAGCATCAATTTGATGTCGAAACAGCTGTAAAAGTTTGTTGAGCAGCAGGTTATCATGAACATGCAATGTATGTTGCGAAAAAAGCTGGGAAGCATGAGTGGTATTTAAAGATACTACTAGAGGATCTTGGCACTTATGATGAGGCTCTGCAGTACATCTCTAGCCTTGAATCAATTCAAGCTGCAGTTACAGTGAAGGAATATGGAAAGATTCTTGTTGAGCATAAACCAGATGAGACTATTGCTATTCTTATGAAGCTTTGTACTTGTGATGATGAATTGACTTCCAATGACTCTTCTGTTAACCTCCTTCCTAGAAAATGGCCTTCACCAATTGATTTTGTAAATGTTTTTATTGACCAACCTTTATATCTCATGACTTTCCTAGAAAGATACATCAGTAAGGTTAAGAATTCACCTGTTCATATTGAAATTCATAAAACACTTTTGGAGCTATACTCGTCTGATGATCTTTGTACCCAATCATTATCCAAACTCAATGTCCAGGGTGTGGACATTTCTGTACAAGGTTCAAAAAGGAATGTTACTTCATTGTCAAACATTGGGAATAAAGGGAAAGGAGTAATTGAAAATGGACAGGCACGTACAGGAACAGTCATACAGAAAGACTGAACAAAGGATTAGCCTTGCTTAAGAGTGCGTGCCCTTCTCATGAGGATCATCCAAGTTATGATGTAGATCTTGCAGTTGTTCTTTGTGAAAATCATCAATTCAAGCAAGGTTGGTTATTTCTATATGAAAAAATGAAAATTTATAAAGAAGTTATATCTTGTTATATGCAAGATTCAGACCATGAAGGTCTGATTGCTTGTTGTATAAGGCTGGGTGATTCAAACAGGGGTGGAGATCCATCTTTGTGGGAAGATGTACTCAAGTACTTTGGAGAGAAGAAGTGCTGGTGTATATTGAAAGGGATGATCTCTTGCCCCCAATTATTGTTTTACAGATTCTTGCTAAAAATCCATGTCTCACACTTTCTGTTGTTAAGGATTATGTTGCACGAAAGCTAGAACAAGAATCCAAACTTGTAGAAGAAGATTGGAAATCAATTGACAAGTATCAGGTAGCTATTCAAACTGGTTGAATTTCCATACTTGTTAATATTATGTATCTAGCTAATGTTAATTAATTTGCAAAGAGAAGAAAAGAAAAACATGAAAGGTTAGAGTTTCCAGGTATTTTTGATACAGGTCATTACTTTGATGACTATTTTCTGTGACTAGTCATTTCTCAATGACTTTTCAATTTGTGTATTTTGATGAAATAATCAAATGCAAGGGGAGCCACAAGCACACAAGCACCTCAAAGGCTTAATCATTTGTTGGTATTGGTAGGAATGTTGTTTGTTAGACAATCTACTGCTTTTGGCCTTTTCACCCTCACCCTGTTTCTGATTTGGAAAAGCCTTTGGTGCATGTAATGGCTTATAAGTCTGCCTTGTCTCACAATTGTTGATCAATCTGGGTGCTGGGATATTCAATACCCAACACATTGTAAGGAATAGGAGTTTCCCTAGTGTAGTATTTAATAAATATTTTTATTATGTAGTGGATGAGAGTGAAGGATTTGTTAAAAGTTGATCTCTTTACATGGCAATGATGATGAATCTCTTGAATTTTTGTCTTTTCCATTTTCCGATTGAAGGAACATATTTGTTAACCAAAATGTGACTTGGTGCTTTCTACGTGAATCTTTACATGAAAACAGGTAAAAGCAAGCTTGCTATTTAAATGATGGTAAGTATATAGTGGAAATACCCCAGGTTAGTAATATCAGTTTTTTCTTGTTAAAATGTTGCTCTTCCATAACTGCATTCCTTATTAGTAAGCTTGAGATCCCCTGCATCAGTGTTGTAGATAAACTATTTTTCAGGCAACCTTGCTTTAGGAAAGCATTCTTTTCCATCGTTGTACAGACCTTAAGAATAATGCTTTTCTCTTCATTATATCTATGTATACATTTATGCTTTTTTTCCTGACAAAACTGCCATATCAAATTTTGTGCTGCAGGAAGAGACTGCAGCTATGCGGAAAGAGGTACAGGAACTCCGTACAAATGCAAGGATTTTCCAATTGAGCAAATGCACTGGATGCACTGGATGTATTCAGCAATTGTGGTTACCACTTGGCTTCTCACAAGCTGATGTAAACCTATTTATTGTATGAACCTTCAAAAAAATCATGATTGAATTTATCACTATTCAAGGAAAGCCACAAAAAAAGGTACCATTGTGTTCATCAATATAGTTAACAATTAAGCTTCTCACAAGCTGATTCACACACATTCCACAAACCTTCTAATTGACCATAATTAAAAACCCAAAAAAGTACTAATGTGTTCAACAATATAGCCTAACTCGTATGCTTCTCATAAGCTGATATACAGACATCATATGAACCTTTAAATTACCATTATTTAATTATTATTACTCAAGGAAAAGCCAAAAAGGCACAATGTGTTTAGCAATAATACTTAGGCTTTGCACAAGCTGAAACACACCCATTGTATAAACCTTCTAATGCCATAATTATAAAGCGAAAAATGTACTACTGTGTTTAACAATATATGTTAAAACTTAGGCTTCTCACAAGCTGATATACAAACATCATATGAACCTTCAAACGACCAAAATTAAATGTATCAGTATTCAAGAAAGGCAGAAAAGTACAATATGTTCAGCAATACAAGTTAACACTTGGGCTTCTCTTATGAACCTTCAAATGATCATAATTAAACGTATCATTACTTAAGAGAAGCAAAACAATTTCTAATAAATTCAGTGATATAGGTTAACACTTAGGCTTCTCACAAGCTGATCACCCATTGCATAAACCTTCAAACAGAAATAATTAAAAAGCCACAAAGTTCTAATGTTTTCAACAATATAGATTTACAATTGAACTTCTTACAAGCTCAATGCAACTATCATATGAACCTGCCAACGACCATACTTAAATTTGTGGTTACTCTTTAAGGCAAAAAAGTACTACCATGTTCAACAATATAGGTTAACACTTAGGCTTCTCACAAGCTCATGTATAACTATTGTATGAACTTTTAAATGACTGTAATTAAATTTATCATTACTCAAGGAAAGGCATATAAAGCACTAATCTATTCAGCAACATAGGATAACACTTAGAGCACACACAATCTGATACACAACCACTGTATGAACCTTCAAACAACCATAATAAAAAAGGCCAACAAGTACTAACATCAGCAATATAGGTTAACACTTTGGCTTTTCACAAGCTGATATGCATCCCCTGTAGTCCGCGCCTTCAGACAACCATAATTAAATTAAATTTTAATCATTACTCGAGAAAAGCCAAAGATGTACTAATGTATTCAGCAATATAGGTTAACGCTTAGGCTTCTAACAAGCTGATATAAACCCATTTCAAATGACCATAAGTCTGAGTTTCCTGTGCATTTGTTACAGGCAGAAAGCCTCAACTAGTCTAGAACAAACATTTCCTTCATTAGAATTCAGTTAAATAAAAAATTGTTGTTGTCACAATCGAACACTTGACTTTCAGAGAATTTTGCTGCTTATATCTCTTGCTCACATTTAACGCCTTCATGATGTGGTATCAGACCATGAGCTAAAATATCTCGATGCCTAGAGAAAAAGAAAGCCACTCATTGTTTGTCCTACTATCATCATCAATAATGCCCAAAAAACATTTTTGATCCTTAAAAGTGATGGAATCAGTTGCTGTCCCTCGAAACAATTTCTCGCACAACAATCTTGCAGACAACTCGATGGCAGTATAGCAATCACCCACACGTGAAAAAATTTCTTTATTTTAAGGGGAATCACAGCAGAGGTGTTTATGAGCCAAAAAGCAATTGCTAGTTTTTTACTGTGGTAGGTAAGATAGGATTCCTTCTTATCCATTTCAACAATATGAAGCATATAATTCGTATCAGGCATGTACCCTGCTTCCTCGATTTCTTCTGTCAATCTTTCCAACGTCACATGCATTTCATCCATTTGCGGTATTGAGGGGTCCCCAACCATAAAGAGATGTGGCTTATCATTCGTTTTAATCCAGCTGCATCCTGGCTCCTTTTTAGCCCTCCTATCACTAATCAGTTTCCTCACTTCTGCTGATTCATCCAGTATACCAACTCCAACATAATTAGCAAGTAGCATCCCATATGATATATCATTTCGAGGATCCAACTCAAATATGCGTTGTGCCATTAGAGCTCCAAATTCTGGATTGCCAAGGATTGTGCAGGCAGCAGGCAAGGTCGGCCATACAACTATATAAAGAGAAAATGGCATTTCCTTGATTAGAGTTTCTGCATCAGTCAGTTGTCCTGCCCAGCCAAGAAGGCCAACCGTGCAAGTACAGTAATCCATTCTTGGTGTGACTCCATTATCTTCATTCGTAGAAGTAAAATATGCATAACCTATATATAATAAACCAACAGAAAGCACAGAAATAAAGGTTACATAATCTCGCATTTGGTCAAACAACTCAAACACCTTCATGCCATGCTCATGCTGGGTATAAGCTACTATTACAGTTTTCCATGAGACCAGATTAGGTTCAAGCAAATTATCCAAATCCAAGCATGAATCCTCTATGCTATCACATTTAGCAGACATATCCACAAGGGCACTGCTCACAGATAAAATTGAATATAATCCCGCATAAGTGGCATGGGAATGAATTTGCTTACCTTGTTCCGAAGCTGCCGAAATCGAACACGCCCTGGACAAAGCTAAGGGGTACCCATTCATCTTCGTTACTTCTCCTTTCCTCAGACAAACGAACCCCATATCCTTATGGCTTCTCCATGGCACCTCGACACATTCGGACATTTTCTCAAACAGATTGCGTGCATCCTTCCTGTTTCCCCCAGTCATCATGCATGTCAACCACAGCGCTTGTTATAAAGCCCTCGCCTTCTAATCTGACTTTTAGTACATGGGCGCGAGTCTGTTAGCCTTTCTCAGCAGCTGCTACACCGGAACAGGCTTTTAAGCCGATTCCGACGTTGGAGTAACTTCGCGCTGGTCTTCTCTGTCGCTTTTGTTGAAAGTGTTTGGAGGTCTTCGGTTAGCGTCCGATTCCGATGGTGGAGTAACTTCGCGCTGGTCTTCTCTGTCGCTTCTGTTGAAAGTGTTTGGAGGTCTTCGGTTAGCGTCCGATTCCGATGGTGGAGTAACTTCGCGCTGGTCTTCTCTGTTGCTTCTGTAGAAAGTGTTTGGAGGTCTTCGGTTAGCGTCCGAACTTGGCATACACTGCATTCATTACAATCCATGTGACATTTTGTCATACAGTTAGTGTGAGTCCTTCTAACCATTGCATTTGGCATCGTTGAGAAAAAAAAAATTCAATTTTTTTTTTACCTGGTAATCAGTCTTGATAAGGAGGGCGTGGATGAGCCTGCCTAGCTGTATGTCTTTGGTCTCGGTGGCTCTTTTCAGCAGAGCAATGACCTTATGACTGTCCATCACCTGCTCAAGATTGCTTCAAGATGATATTGCAACCCCGACCATCACTATACCTAACGTGGGGAAATCCCGTGTTGGTTTGCATTCAAGAGGAACCCCGCTCTGATCTTATTGTTAAATGAAACGGGTTCTTTAGGTTTTATAGGACACACATCTAATATTCTTGTTAAGCGTACAAAGTTCAAAACCAACATTAATAAATGATATCAAATTTCTATAATCTATATTGTATATTGTTCAAAGATTTTTGGATTTGTTTGTGTACAATTTTTTTTGCATCAATGTTTCGGATCACATTTGTGATGCATCATCAGGATGAAAACAGAGAATATAAGAAGAAAAAAAATACTGATTCTAGCACAGTCAGAGTCACTCATCCATCTTACAATATTAGTTGATCATGCACAATAAAGAAGACCAAAACACCCTAGTTCGAATGGTTCTTCTTTTAGATTTAAATCATTTAAAATAAGTGCCAACCTTCAATAGAAACTATTAGTGCCCATTGTGCTTTATTAAAGGAAAAAAAGTAAAGGTTTTTTTTAGGACTATCAAGTGGCACTATAAACGTTATTTCTTTTTTTTTTTCATTTACTCTATATATGTTTATGAGAAAAAGTACATATTTTGTATTTTTAAATTTGTTTGTTTCTATTTATTTTAGCCTTGTTCATAATTGCATCTTTTTGTGTTTAATTTGATAGATTTTAATGCACAAGTTGATTAACCCAACCTTTTACCCAATTCAAACTTCGTATTTTGAATGTTTAGTGTGGACCCTGATTAGTCTCCAAGTGGGAGATTGTTGGTATGTGGCAATTGATCATGCAAATATTGTACACTCATAATGTATCAATGTTAAAAATTGTTAACACATCAAGGTTTTTCTGCTGACATGTCAAGTTTTTTTTTCCAGACATGCCAAGGTTTTCTCGTTAACATGTCAAATGAAAAATGACCTTGTAAAACCCTAATTCTAGAAGGTTCCAAAAAAACTTGTTATAAGTGGCTAGGATGTATGTTGCTGTATTGTGTTCGCGAGATTGTAATTTGTTTTGCATTGGATAATAAAATCATTGGATAGTTGAGTTTTTGTGGATGTAGCCCATATTGAATGAATCATGTTAAATTCTGTGTTGATCTCTTTTGTGTTATTCTTCATTATTGATTCTAGGTTATTTAATTTGCATATAATTGTTAATGTTTATTGCTCCAATCTGTCTAAACCCTAACAAATGGAACTTGTATCTTATCTATTTCCCTACCATGATTGAAATTATGGATGTGATTATATCCCATAAGATAGAATTATAGACATGATTTTCTTTGGCTTATTCAAATCTTTTTTTTTCAATTTCTTTAAGTCAACTCGCATCCAAATTTAGGTTTACAATCCATCATCTTATATAATATTTTTCAAATTAGGCTCTAGGATTGCATACTTTAAGGTAATTCATATGGAATTTGAAGAAACAAATAAGAATCCATTCAAATCGTGTAAGAGCATCCTAGATAATTTAGTAAAAGAGTTGGTATAAAATGATATACACCATGCAAGATTTGGTTGTGGAGGTAGTCATCCAAGACGTAGGAAGTTTAGTTAAAAAGCACAAGAGAGGCCAAACATGAAAGAATAATTATATTTTATTAAAATACGCAAATATACAATATGAGCACACAAATATTACATGAATTAGATTACAATGTCCAAAGGCCTTGCTTATATAGGCCAAGGTGAAACATGGGAAAGAAAAAGATTATGGCATGTGTCTTAATCTTATGACTTGAGACATAAATTGAAAATGTCCTAAGTAAACTAGTGTGAATAGTAGGCATGAAGTAAATTGGTTAGGTGGTATACCTTATTCACACCAACACCCCTCTTAAGTGAAACTTAGGGAGAATGTGCAAGATACAAAGATGGGTCCCAGATATAAGACCATGTTAGGTACTCATGTACAAATGAATCTCTCACAATCAGAGGAAAGGAGAAAACCCATGGGAAAACCCCTTTTCAAAAGATAGAAAACACAAGATACTCTACAAATGTATGAGAAGGATAATATCCCATGTGAGAAAAAAATATCTCTCCCTCCATAAGAGAGAAGAAGAGATAGTATGCAATCCTCCTTAATGTAGAATCTCTTGCAATGATAATAGATGCTTGATAATTAATGTTGAAGATGATCCAACAGTGTCGAATAAAATTTATCTCATTAGAAAAAATAAGGATGAATGCAAGAAGTCTTCTCATTCTTAAAAGGAGTATGAGGAAAGAAAACATAATATGAATTATAAATTTGAACTATGCTTTAATGACATCGTGTTCATGTTAAAAGGTGTCATAATCAAATTAGGAGTTACAAGCCTTCTTGATTGAAGGTGGCAATTTAGAACCTTATGGAAACATATGTAGAATAAAACCCAAAGATGAAAATGACTCCTCCAAATATTGCTCAAGGATCTTCAAACCCAAAGATGAAAATGAATAGGTGGAGAAAGAACAAGAGGGCTTGAAGATACCCTCATAAAATTCAAATAAGATGATACAAATCTATAGGAGCTAACATCAAATAGGAGATGGATGTTCTTAATAGTGTCCTCCAAATATGCAACATATGACTCAAAAAACAAACTTTAAGTGTTTATCAAGTACTCATTCTAAGTAGTTGAATCTAAAAGAAAATGAATGCCATATTATATTGAACCAATAGATGCCATGAATGTATAAACACTAACATCATTAGAAGCGACAAGAAATTGAGATGATATCTCAATGCATTTTATTTAACTATGCCATTCATTCATAGTTGATGTGTTTAGAAAAGATTCTTAAGTGTGAACATCAAATATATTTGGTGTGAACCATAGATTTTAGAGTGGTGGAATGCTATGTCTCTTCTGCTCAATTAGGGTCTTTCAGGTCTAAAGGAAAGAGATAGATCCCACACCCAAAAATCTAGGTGGTTCACTCAAACTAGTGTATGTATGATTAAATTATGACTAAACACAATGATCTAAATGCAAATAATTGACAAAATGGATTGATTATTAAGTGAAAACTATTGAAATTCATGTTGTTTGAAAACACATTATGTAATGCAAAAACACTTAGGAATGAATGAAAAACTGAAATAGAAATGGATGAAATTGAAAATGTGCATCTGAGATATTGAAGGAGGATGGAAATGACATTTGAAATGTTGTTGATGCTGAAAATTTAGCCTACTAGGACCCATTCACCATTCTAGGTGAATTAGTCCTAGTTCTATGAAACTGATCTGGAACCTATTTCAGACAAAAGGGTATTCAAAAATGAAGAAAACCTTGTTCAAGCCAGGGAATGGGACTCATTCGCCATTGATGGAAAATGAGTCCACTTTTGAATTTCTGAAGATCCAAAAGAGAAAATAGGAGCTCTTAGTCTGCACTTTGGCTTTCTATAGGTGTCTACTTCTGAAAGTCTGATTTCTAAACCTAAAAGTGACTTTTTGTTGATATTTCCCTTGGTCAATATGAAGGTGTCTTCAACAACTTTAAAATTTGATCTTTAATGATTTCCAAGTCCTCAAGATGCCTAAATCTACAAACACACAAGAGAAGAGAGAGAAGTGTTGAATGTTAGGGCATGGGGGTTTGCCTTGGCCAAACCCCTTTTAGGTAATTAAACCAAATGAAGAAGAAATATGAAGAATGAACATGAAATGAAGGGATTAATACCTTTCCATGATGATTGATCTTATATGTCTGCAACAAAACATGAAGAATCTTCCCTTGAATGTCTAAAAATTGCTATCTTAATGACTTGAAATGATGAAACCCTAACTTGCTTGACTTGAGATGGAAGAATGATGGATAAATAATGAAGAATGGTTATGATTTAGGGTTTAGAGACTTGATTTTATAGGAATTTCTCCTAATTTTCTCATTAATTGGATCCTCAAGGTTGACATGTAAAAATAATAACCTTAAATTTCACTTTTTCCTGCTTAAAGGTTAAAATTGGTCTAAATGGGACTCATTCACCACCTTGGGTGAATCATTCCCACCTGGTAGGAACTCATTTGCCATAGGTGGTGAAATAGTCCCATTGGGGCCCATTTGACAGCTAAGATGCTAGGAAGTTAAGAAATAAGGTTTATACGGTGACGTTGTTGGGTTTTTCATCAAATATTGCCTCGAGATGCATAATATGGAGTAATAGGGGCCTATTAATGATGATGTAAAGAGTAATTAGGGTCTGGGACACAAAATTCAATGTGAAAGTGTGATTAAATACACTTTACAACACTAAAATGAGGTCCACATAGCCTAGAAAAGGCACAAGAACCAATGTGAATGTGTAAAACACATTACAACACTAGGTTAAAGTTAAATTTAGTTCACAAGACTTATAGATTGATGTGATAATGTATTTAAATACATTTTATAATGTTGAATTAAGGGAAGATGGGCTCATTAAGTCTAGAAAAGTGTGAAATTCTTTTACAACACTTTACAAAACCTTTACAAGACATCATTAAATACATTTGAAAGGGTCCAAGACCTAGTGTGGATGTGAAAGCACCTTACAACACCAAGTCAAGGCCTTATAAAGTCTAATTTATCATCAATTATTCCCAAAATTAAGCAAGTTTCCTTTTTTCTATAGTACATGGTGATGTTGGATCACTAGAGTCTTCAACCTCAATATGTTGAATCGTAGATGAAGAATATGAACCCCTTGAATCTAGATTAGGATTCATAAAATCCAAAGCCTCAATGGAAGTCTTTCTAGGATGAGAATCAAGTTCTTCCCATTCATCAAGCATTATGTAGTTATTTTATGACCATGTGGCCAAAAACATTAGGTATAACAAGAAAATCTATGATTAGATGCTCTAGGAATATAGGTTCATTTGAGTTTCCATACATATTTCAAAGTGTAGTCCAAAGTTCATTACGAAACTCAATGTGAATGATGTCCATTTGGAAGCAAATACCAAAACTATATATTTAATTACTTCTAGGAATTTTTCAATCTTAAAATCCCTTACAAGTTTCTTCCAATATAATTTAGGTTCAAAAAATAGTCTATAGAGATAAGGAAAAAATTAAAACTACCTAAAATGTGTCAATAGTCTATCTCACTTGGACCTAGAGTTCTATATCTCCAATCTTATTGCAACAAGATAGTTTGTAATACCCATGATAAACCCTCAAATTTAATTACACCATATACTAATCAAGACACTCAATCTAATAAAAGCACATGATTACCCCAAAAATTCACTAAATTTGTTACACCCCAATTGTGTAATTACTATTTACTATTACTAAATAGGGCAAATATCAATGTAAAGTGAATTCTGGAGATGAATAAATTGTGTTTGAACCTTGTTATCATGTGAATTCTATCTCATTTGAGGTTATTTAATGGAAAAGAACTACATTTATGTGAATGGATGGTTATTGAATTATTATTCAACTTTGGAGATGTTTTATGTAAACTACATATGTTGTGAACAATTAACTTCCATGTGCATGTATTAGTGGATGTAGTAAATGTTCCATTCCTCTAGGAAAAGGGGAAGTATCAATCAGGAGAAGATCTTGGTCAGGTAACCAATAACGTAAACTATCTGAGCATACACACACCACATTAGAATGATTGAGTTGAGTCAGTTTGTGGGAAGTTGGTAATTCATCCTTAGTTCATGTGTTAGCATTAGTAGAGTCTTGTTTATTTTTGTGTGCATTGTTGGGTGATGTTTATTTATTTGAGCTTTGGAGATCTTTCTTGTACTATTACAATTATATTGATAAGTGGGACGTACATGGAGTGGGTGTATATATATGCACATACATGTCAATAGGATCTAAATAACATGTATATGCACATGTATAGATGTACTACATGTAGTTACCTATCAATATGATGGTAATTATGAATGGTTATATGTGAATCAAATGTGTACATATATATATATATAACATATATATATTTATATATATATATGTATATATATATGTATATATATATATATTTTATATATATATATATGTATATATATATATATTTATATATATGTATATATATATTTATATATATATATATATATTTATATATATATATGTATATATATATATATATATATATATTTATATATATATATATGTATATATATATATATTTATATATATATATATTATATATATATATGTATGAGTATACACGTATATATGTATATATTATCAATACACTTATATGTTAATTGGATGGACATGCTCATACAGGTGCATCGATATAGATATACCTACATATACATGTACATAGAGGCATATACTTTTATACATATGTATATATGCATACATTCGATATATTGTGATTATATGCAAATACTATCTTGACTATATTCATTAATACTTATATATTGAATGTATACTTGTCTAAATATTGTATAAATATTTACACTGATAGTTTATGATATATATATGTAAATATATATTAAAACATTCTATATATATAAATGGTATTTATATATGTGTATATGATGTATTATATATAATAATAATATATATTTAAACATATTATATATATATTATTTATCGACTATCATTTACTTAGTAGAAGTCGATTTATAAAGGCTGATTATAGCCAATAATGACTAAGAAATTGGAGGTTGATAATATTCGATAATGACTATGATTTTGGAAGTCGAATGAAAGTTATTTATGACTATTTTGTGAAGCCGAGTCTTACTCAAACTATCACACGATATGAGACATTTGTATTGCATTTGGTGTTGTTGTCTTATGTCGATCTATAAAGCATGGAATTTGTCAACACCTTTGATAAGATTAATGTTGACTTGGTAAACATTTCTGCCATGATTTTATACAACTGTGGATGACTTTATCAAATGTATTTAATATCTTAGTTGACTCATCTACAAACCAAGTTGATGGATGCTTGGTGTTATGAATTAGTAGTTGATTGTTTTTAATGGCAAAGAAACTATGCCAAATAGAGAGGGTGTGGATGGATTTGGTGCCACCTTTGGAACCCCAATTGTTGTAGATGTCTATTGCATTCAAGATAATTCAAATTAAGCATATGCAGATTTGAATAAGTCTTTGATTGTTGTCAGTACTGCAAGTCGATCTATAGATGATTTTGTTGAGTATAAGCTTGTTTGATTGCCACCTTTTTGCTAAGTTTCATGTGTTTCTTTGCATGGATTTTTTTTTCCATTATCATGCCTAAAATTTAGGCTAAGAAGTTACCAAGCTGCTCTATAAATAGCAGAGCCATTTCATTTGAGAGGACACAACTTTGCATTTCTCTTGAAAGTCTTTATACTGCATTATTTCCTGCTCTATTTTTATTACGAGAAAGAGAGAAAGAACTCTATATATTTGTGAGAGAGTTGTTACTTGAGTGAAGTGAAGTATCAACTTGAGAGTTAGAGATCATTGTGACGTTCTAGAGAAGTTGCTATCAAGCTTGTTGTTCTTGGAAAAGGTTGCATTGTTGACAAATATTTGGATAAGCGATAATAGGCATGAGGACCTTATTCTTTGTTATTTTACTTATGAATGATGTGTTTTCCATGTATGCTTGAGATATATTTTCCAGTATGTGCATTTAGAGAAAATTAGAATGTCTTTGAAAAAGATAATTGAAGCTATTATGCTATTTTCATGATGTGATTTTAAGTACTCCATAATAGGAGTTTGATGTTTTTCATAGGTATTATATACTAGGTATGATTGAACATGTGAGGCACATGTGATACACTTAGCTAAGTTATTAATATAACTAGACTAGCTTGTGTTTACTTCTAGGATAGTTAATCTAGTATGGGAGGGAGCTTGTGTACTTACTTGTTAAGTAGGTTATTCCAAGTAGATTAAAATGGTGATAGGTTATCTTTGGGGTGATAGATTATCCATTGAAGGAAATACCTATGCATAGTTTAAGAAATCCTTAAGTCAAATCAGCCCTAATTAGTGTATGTGATAGAAGACCCTTAGTAAGAATATTGAATGTAATACTTTGGCCAAAGTAGTGGGAATATCTGAGACTCCACTATAAATAGTGTGAATGTCGAGACTCCATTGTCTATTCACCATGATACAATATTACATGATAGTTCAAGATTGTGGGATTACAAGTTCTAGTTATGTAGGACACAACACTATGCTCAGTTGGTTGTTGTTATCGGTTACTCTACCAATCTCTTCATCGAAGAGAAGGGCCATCTATCGAATGATAGATGTGCAGGGGACCACATTAAGAGTCTGAGGTTGGTGGAAAAACACTTGAGTGATGCTTCTCCTCCAAAGTAGGTGACAAAATCTAACCTAGATTTGAAAGGAAGGATCCTGGACCATCTTACAACTATTTGTTCTCAAGATCATTGAACTATGTATGTAAATGTATCCATTCTTGTATTGATCTAACTGTTATCAATAGATTTGCACCCTGTTGAATGTAATATTCAACAACCTACTGAAACATGGAAACCTCCTTCAGATGTGGGTGATCTGAGCGAAGAAGGAATTTTCAGAGTGAGCTGGTTCTCCGAATGATAAATCCTATTCTAAATAATTTCTGAAAAAAGGGATAGAAGGATGGCTGATTAAAACTTAAATCTAACTGGTATTTCACTTAAAGTTATGAAATTCAAACACTGACCCTCACAA
>VDFB02275367.1:0-26641 GCA_007258455.2 Sequoia sempervirens
GATTATAATTTATAAATATGGTAGAATATGATACTATAACATCATTTTTGGTAGGAATAAATGAAAATCTTGACCATAATTAATAATATCTTTACCTCTAACCATGCTTAGATCCTCTAGTCATGTTTCCTTAACTTTTTATGTTATAGTAGCTAGATCCTTCATCTCTCCTACTTTGGGAACTCTAAGGAACCTTATGGCACTATATTTTTATGAATGTTTGGAACATACCTCTTATGTACCATCCAAGATATTGTAGTGGAGCCTTCATTTTATCAATATTTTTCTTTGTGGCACCACTATGCTTTGTATTAGCACCTGAATTTTGTTTTTTCTTTCCTACTTTCATAGTGGGGACACTAAGCCTAACCTCATCACTAAAACCACCATTATTTTTATCATGTACTTGGAAGTTCCTCAACTATTATCCACTTTGAACTTGCATGACCACTGACGAGTCTAGTCATTAGTTAGTTTTCTTATGTTTTTATGCAAGCTCATAAACATTCTCAAACACTTATCTTATACATATTCCTACACTATGCTATCTTTTATGCTTATTATGGAACCCTGAACTTGATTTAAAGTATATCGAAATATGGTTATGATGTGATGGTTATTGCATAATTAATGTGTGAATACGTATGAATTATAATGGATATCCATGCTTAGCTATGGTTGTTAATATTGTGTACATGTTTTATGAATTGACTCTTTGCAGCCAAGGAGCTAGAGGAGGTAGACTATAGCACACAACCAAAGGAGTTTCTAGACAACAAAGCAAGGGAGGTTCTAGAATAAGCTGAGCGGAAAAACTATAGCATGGAGACACTTAATGAAGATGATTGTGTGTCATTATGACATTTAATAAAGATGTTGAAGGTGAAGAACCCTACTATAGTTAGGAATCTAATGCAACTAATTCAAATAGTCCACATTTTAGTTCTTGTAGTAGTAGAGTCACAGTTCTACTTGGACTCTTCTTCCTTTTTCAGTTATATATTTCTTAGTCTTTATCACACTCTAATATATAGGGAGTGGTGATTTATGATTTTAGTTTAGAGTCCTTATTTTAATAATCTCCCCTATGCCTATATGTATGAATGAGTGGCTGAGACATTAGGAGTTAGTTAATTGTTCAATAGCAGATATAGCTATCAAATATTTTTTAGTTGGTGTTCTTACACAGAAAATGTTTATTGCTCAATCATGATTTCATGAATAAGATATTCTAGAAAAATCTTATGTGATATTTTGAAGTTGTGCAATAAATGGTTTTAAGTTATTATGATTGTGTTAATCTAAGAAGCTAGATTTGGGTTAGATTAGTGGAGACAGTCACTTGAGCAAAGGCCACTCAAGGTAACCATCCCTCACTTTATTTTTTGTATAATTACTTATGTTGTAGTAGTTATTTCATAAATGAATGTTGTGTTAATTAGATTCCTTGTGTTATAGTTGTAAATGGATTCGTGAACAATTTGTGTTTCACATGTATTCCTTAGTTTTCTTAAGCTTGTTGTACTTTGGAGTGTAGGTTTAGTTATCAATATTAGTTAGATTCTATCATTCATTTCTTGATGGTAAATTAGTGACAGTCTTAAACTATAGGTACCCGTAGCAATAGTGCCAACATTACTTCCTTCACTTTATGCATTTTTATGATTTCTCAACAAATGGAAACATCTATGCTAGGATGATTTAGGTAGTCTTAATTATTTGAAAGCACATATAATTCTAGTACCATCACAAGCTTAATAGCCCTAGTCGATAATTTAATGGTCTTTCCAAAGGTTCAAGTGGACTGTTCAATTAGGTTTCCCTCTAAATTGTGTCATTGTCACCAAGTTTATTATACATTAGTAGGGGCTAAATTTTTGGTGTCATTACTAGGGATGGTGCTACTTTCAAATAGTATTTTATGTTATTTCCAAATATTTCCTAGTTTAACTTTCAGTATTAGGATAATTCAGTTTTATCCCGTCAAATACCAGAAAATCTCACTAACATTGTGTAGGAGCCATCTCTATACAAAGTCATACCTATTGTATGCAGAGGCAGTGAGATTCTTCGAGAATATTTCTCCCCTAAAACCAACAAGCTAGAGCAAATATCGATGATCACAATGATTAGAGTAAGGGTATTCTTGAAGAAGAACTTTCCCTTTCACCAACATCTACTACAAACACAAAGGGGACCTTCCAAACCATGGATGACATAGTAGTGGATGATCCACCAAAACATGTGACTTTTGAATTTCCCATTACCAATAACAAAAGGGCTCCTATCCTAAAGAATATACCTCCTTTAGAATTTCCAATCTTCTATGGGTTGGTAATTGAGGATCCAGACACATTCTGTTTGATTTTGATGTCTTATGTAGGAGCTATGATTACACAACTAATACTCATAGGCTCAAGCTATTTCTTGAAAATTTGAAGGATGCTACCATGAGATGGTTTATGGGACTAGGAAAAAGTGTTGTTCCAGATTGGAACACTATGAAAACAATTTTTTTGGAAAAATACCAAGACTATTATAGAGGAGTTGATAGGAGAAGGGATGAATTTTTTTAGAATAACTTAGAAAGAGGATGGACCATTGGAGGATTATGTAGAAAGGTTCCAATTCCACTTGAAGAAGAACCCATAGAATAGAATCTTAGAAAAATCCCTAAAGCTTGTGTTTCTAAGAGCAGTTAATGATGATTGCATGGATGCCCTTAATATTATTGGGGTAGGGGATGTGTCTCAATTACCCTTTGAAGATATATGCAAGGCTTGTAGAAACTATTCAAGGACCTTTACCAAAATTTCAAGGGGGAAATAACATATACCATTGGAAAAATATCTAATGGGGGTTCAAGAGTGGAGTTAAGTAACCTAATGTCCAACATGAAAGAAGATGTTATAAGTCAAATCTAGCTACTCAATTGGACACTATACATGTGAAGAAAAAGTAAGAGGATGCTGAAGCAATACCTACTGAATACTTCCCCAATTACAAACAAAGAAAAGGTAACTGCAAGTGTAAAAGGGTAGCAAGTATTACAAAAGATAATTAAAAGAAACCATATTTTTAACCACTAGAAGGTGAAGATGGATAGTTGTTATACATTGCACAAAGAAGGCCATGGAAACCAAGACAAGGTATGCCACAAGAACATTTAAATTTCAATACATCATTTCTAGTTGGTAATAAGAATTTCTCTAGTTGGAACCTCCAGCCTTGGCCAAATACCCAAAACCAATGGAAAAAACCTCAAAAAAACTGGAACTAGCAGAAACCAAATGTATGGCCAAAACAAAAATTCCAAGGTTCCAATTACAACCATCAATTGTCATTGTAGCAAAATCAGTGACAACCACAATGGAAAAAGGGCTAGCAGTGGTAGCACCAAAATATGAATTACCAACAGCCTTCATTTCCTTCTTAGCCACAATAATAGGTCATCATGCCCAATCCATCAAACCCAACATCTTAGCCACCAAGAGAACCATAGTTACTTGCCCAACCTACACCTGAATCCAATAACAAGTCTTCCCAACAAGCCTATACTAATGAGGTTATTCAATACCCAAATTATAGGGTAGAGGTGAGTGATGTCCACCTCAGGCAAGGAAAAAAATTGGCTAGGCCTTCATCCCCTCAAATCATTGAGATGGTAGATGAGGAACCCACAACTGAAGCTTTAGACAATTCACTTTTGGAGCCTAGGTCAAATCAAGTAAAATAGACTACTTCAAGTCTAGATCCTCCATTCCTTGAGCATTTAGCCATTACAAGACATCATACCCAAGTTGAGACAGACCTATTGGGTCAAATTAAGGATGTAAGTATCAAAATCTCCCTCATTCAATCCATCAAGGATATTCCAATCTATACCAAGACAGTAAGAGACCTTTATCTTAAAAATCAAGGGAGGAAGAGGAAGGACCCTCAAAAAATTCATGTCCTAGGGAACCTTGTTGACATTATGCTAGGGAATATAATTGTCGCTAAATATATAGACCCTGGAAGTAAAGTAGTGGATGTTAAGATTAATGGGAACCGAACCAAGAACACCTTGATTGACTTAGGGGAAACAATTAATGTCATGACTAAAGAGACAATGCAACTACTTCAGTTAGCTAACCTTAGACCTACACCAATTGTTTTACAGTTGGAAAATAGGTCAACAATAAAGCTTGAGCAGATCATTAAGGACTTAGTCATTGTATTAGATTCATGAGAGTATCCTACAAATTTCATAGTCTTGCAACCACAGGTCAACCTTGCAGGAATCCACTCATTTTAGGAATACCATGGTTAGCTGCAGTTGATGCATTGATAGGTTGTAAGTTTGGGAACATGATAATATCCAATGGGACTATAACCACGAAATTAGTTCTCTATCCACCAATCAAACCTCGTGAAAACCTAAAGTAGACTATATAGCCTAGCTTGGATGAAGAAGATCACTATTTCTTGCAAAATCTCATGACAATAGAACACATCCCCTTGTTAGGAACCCAAGATGAGGATGACTTAATTGACCATATCATACAAAATAACTACAATAGAGACCTGCAACAACAAGATTTCAACAAAATTGCAACAACTCTATTTGTCTTACTTACCAAAGATATATAATTTGACTAGACTAGAAAATTTCAACACTCTTTTGAAGCACTTAAGACAACTTTGATTAAAGCACCTACCTCGAGAGGGCCAAACTGGACATTACCATTCCACATACACACTGATGCTTCTAATTTTTCTATAGGAGTAGTCTTAGGACAAAAGGAAGGTAATAAGGAGTATGCTATCTACTACATCAGCAAGAACTTACAAGGAGTAGAACTCAACAACACTATCATAGAGAAATAAATGCTGGCAGTTC
Organism: Sequoia sempervirens; assembly: GCA_007258455.2. NCBI lineage: Eukaryota > Viridiplantae > Streptophyta > Pinopsida > Cupressales > Cupressaceae > Sequoia > Sequoia sempervirens. Next base: position 4,883 of record VDFB02275367.1, read on the forward strand.
TTTATGACATTAACAAATTTAGGCATTACATAATTGGGTATCCAGTATTTATACACAAAAATCACACTACAATAAGGTACTTAATGAAAAAACCTGTGGTTGGAGGTAGACTAGTTAAATGGACACTCTTACTACAAGAGTTTGATATAACAATAGTGGATAAGCCTGGGAAAGCTAATGTGGTGGCAGATTTTCTATCTAGATTGCCCACACAACTAGAAGAAAGTGTTGTGGATGAATCTTTTCTAGATGAGCATTTATTTTTTCTCAATGTACACACACCATGGTTTTTTGATATTCCAAATTACTTAGTGGCAAGGTATATATGATCACATTTCTATCCTAGCGAAAAGAGACAATTGGTGCATAAAAGCTTTCTATATTCATGGGTAGCTGGTTATCTATTCTATATAGGTCCAAATAATATTATGAGGACGTGTATAAGAGAGGATGAGGTATTTGAAATCCTAAAAGCTTTCCATGATGAACCTTGTGGGGGTCACTTTGCAGCCAAAAGGACAACATTTAATATCTTAACAACAGGTTACTATTGGCCAACTCTCCATAAGGATTCAATAAAGTATACAAGGAGTTGTGACAAATTTTAGAGAATGGGAAAACCAACAAGGACAGATGATATTCCTTTACAACCACAGTTGGCACTAGCACCATTTGAAAAGTGGGGGCTAGACTTCGTTGGCCCAATTTCACCAACATCTAATAAAAAAATTATTTTGGTTTGGATAGATTATCTACAAAGTGGGTTGAAGTCAAGGCATTACAATTTGCAAGAGATGGAAATATAGCTAAGCTTTTATATGAAGAAATTTTTATCAAGTATGGAGTAACTAGAGAAATTGTAACTGATCGAGGTGCCCAGTTCATTTTTGAACTCATTTATAAATTGGTTCAAGAATATGAAATAAGGCACATAAAATCAACACCTTATCCCCCCCGAGCCAATGGGTAGGTGAAGGTTACAAATAGAGAGATTAAGAATATTCTAATCAAAATAGTGAAAATTCATAGGAAATATTGGGCAGCCAAATTACCTAAAGCAGTGTGGGCCTATAGAACAACATGGAAAACAACTACATGTTTCACACCTTATGAACTAGGGTATGGAAAAACAACAGTTTTGCCAATAGAATTTGAATATAGGACACTTAGAACAACAATGTAACTAGAAATGGACATGATAGTAGCACAGAAGGAGAGGCTACACAATCTAAATGGGCTAGATGAAATTAGAATGGAGGCCATGCATCACACAGGGATAATGCAAAAATAGAGGAATAAATGGCATGATCAGTTTATAAAGACTACAAAAGTTAATGTGGGTGAATGGGCTTTATTATATGATTCTAGATATAAATATTAAAAGGGGAAGCTACAATCCAAATGGTTGGGACCCTATGAAATCCAACAGGTATTCCCGAATGGAGTAGTCAAATTGTAAACCATAGATGCAGATATATTTTCACTATTGGTTAATGGACACAAACTAAAGATACACAAGAGGTCATCACAAAAAGATGATTTCCTTCTTTCTATAATGCATCAATATGGTTAGAGCAGTGGTCCTAATATAGACATACTACCACAAGATAACAACTCAATAGAAAATACTATTGGTTTCACAGTGACTCGACAGATGAGCTATACAACTCACCTCCTAAGAGAAATCAAGTATAATTCCTTATCCCACTTCACATGCACACACCACATAGGTGCCACAATCAACAATATTTTTGAAGACCGCTTCACTATGCAATAGGGATGTAGCATCATGAATAAAAGTTGTTATAGTTTAGTTCAAGACCTATTAATGAAGGTACCCACAACAATTACCTGTCAAATAGTTCAAAAAAAATTATGCCAAATTAAATTACATTTCATCAAAATTAATTCCACTTTTTTGCACATGCAGCCATAAACCTATCATATCGCTACATGTAGCTTGATCACTCCATTCAACATTGCCTATCTCAAATTTCATGCATTTGAACTATCACTTCCCATTCCATCAACCATACATACCGTATCCTTTCAATCACATGCACCAAACTATCATTTATTCTATCACCCATTGTAATTAACCAATGTCAAATAAAAATAAAGTTGCAAACACTCTTCCAATAGCTTCACATGTGTGGAGTTACACTTATCTCAACTAATAGGAACACATACTAATTTTCCATAATCAACATAGATTTCCAATGCATTAAATATGTCCTCACATTTAGTTTTGCATGCTTTGTACTCATTAATCTTTTTTCCATAATCAATAATCATACCCTCTATCTAATCCATGTATTGAAGTGAGGTCACTTCAAGATTTTAGTTGTGGGGAGATAGTATATATTCGAAAAATTTATTTTCACCACCAAAAGTAAAACATGGAAAAAACATACAAATCCTTTTTGCTTTTCCACCTTTCAACATTTGCAACCTTTTTGTTATCTATTTTCTAAATTCCAAGCCAATTCAAGTTGGAATAGAGGAGGGAAAGGCATAGTAGTTGAAGTTGCAGTGGAAGTTCATGTAAGTATAACAAACATAGAGGGTTGGTGGGTTGTTAAATTTGAATTTTGAGTTGAATTTCCAAAGCTTGAGAAAATTGAAGATATCTCATCACAAGAGGTGATATTGTCAAAAGGGAACCATCTACACACCACCAAGTGACCTGTCTTTGCCAAAAAATGATGATACCAGTAACCCACATCTACACATTCAGGAAGAAATGGTAGAAACTCAACAGATGGATTTTGATGTCGTTCCAAATCTCATGGGCGTGAAATCGTGACCCTCAAATGGGCTGCTAGCAAAAAATCTTCAATTCTAATGAGCAGAGATGGTTAAAGATATCTCTAGTTATATTTGTCACCATCTCTTTTGGAACATGTAGGTGTAACAAGCAAGCCACAAACCTAGACAAGATATCATATTTCACATGATATCTCTCACTAGAACTCATAAATACCTTGACCAAAATAATTTTGATGGCCTTCATAGTCAATGGGTCATTCTCCAAGAGCACATTCTTTAAACAATGATCTGTTATTAGACCCAAAAATGTAAGTTGACTCTTTGTGCTAGCTAGAACCACTGGTGTATCCATTTTGCGAATACTCTCCATCTTTAGCACAAATCTGTTGGTACAAAAAGACCATGAATGGACCTTGCATAATGAAAATGAGTGCCATTAGATATTACTTGAGGTGACCAAAATTTGAAGCACTCATCTCTTATGACCACTAGTAATTTGCACATGACACAGGTCATTTCTTCTTAATGATCATACAAAAATTGCTAAGGAATGATGGCCTCAGTTAATTTCTCACATATCAAAACAATGAATGCATATATCTCTGTTTGGCATGGTTCTCTATGAAATCATGTATTAAGTTGTAATATGGTAGTGTGCTATTAGAGTCTTTCCCCAAATGTGTCCTTTGTCTAATGTTGCGTCTGCTTTTTAGGGGTTCCTTAGGCATGATTACCATGTATGCGACCAATGTGGCATACCTTTCTATCATTTCCTCAAGGAACCAACGACATAGAGGTTAAGAAAAAAATGCATTTTGATCATGAGACGATGAAGGACAACTAGCAATGGAACTGGTCAACATCAGCATTAGTCAGAAAATTCTAACACATGGAAAATGGGTTGTGGCCCATATTACAAGAAAAAATAAAGTTTAATAGGACCTACCCCCCACTTTTTTGTGTAAGACTTACCTATAAAAAATAAAAATAAAAACCTTCACCCTTTCACCCAAGAAGCAAAGTTGGTCAAGCTAATGAAGGTCAAAATTATATATAAAAAATCAATTCAAATGTAAAAATGATCTTAACCAATATATAAACAAATGGCGATTACAAAAAATTGAACCAACAACATAAGAAAAACACATAACACAGTTTTTACATGGAGGAACCCTTTCAGAAAAAAAAAAATCCACCAAGAAGAGATGCCCAAGTATTAATTACCTTCAAAATAGAGATTACATACAATCATTTATTTCTCCTCTCTAGTATTTAATCCTTTAGCATCTATATAATTATAAATTTATTACTTGCTAATTGTCTTGTCTTGCCTACCACCTTAAGTGTTGCTTATATAGTATTTTCACTCCTAAATGAGGCATCCAAGTTAGATATCATATCCCAACACTCCTCCTTGAATAAGCCTAACATTAATGGTATATGATAATGTAGTTTGCAACAATTTTACTCACCTACCTAATTTAGGCACCTAGTTATTGTTTGCGCTTAAGTGGTTATTGTTATAACCACAAGATGTTTTAACTTTAATAATAGCCACACAAGGTGACAAAATAACCTCATAACAACCTCATGAAAATATAGACACCCAAAAGCAGCATAACCTACAAAATTCTATTCCAATAGATAGCAATTTATTGACAATAAAAAATTAGTTACCAACCCTAAATAAAAATTGATTATCGTAGTTGTAGACACCTAAATTTGATTAACATATTTCTTCCAAAACATCATCATTTTCCATCAATAGGTATCATTATAGAAACATTTAATTAAATTATTTATTTCATCACTTTTCATCTATATTGATTAAATAATTAACACTATTTAATTGATTTACTAATTATTCCTCTTTCCTAGATTAATTAAATAATTTATTATTACAAATAATTAATTCATTTCCCATTTCCCACTTCTCAAATTAATTTTTAATTATTTAATTTATCCAATTATTCCTCACAATATTATCATCTTCCCATTTTCACATGTAATTAATAAATTCATTTAAATATTTATTAATTACCCATGCATTTCCACCTCACTAGCTAATTGAGAATTACTTTCAGTCTACTCCTCAATTAATCCAGTCAACTCCCACTCACTTTGGTTTCACTCCTCAACCAATTATGTTAAGTAATCATCAATTACACTTCACTCTTTAATGAATTCTTAGCTAATACATGCACCCAATTCACTGAAATCATGCAGTCAATTAACTATCTATCAATTCCTCATAAATTTTGAACCACTGATCTATTTAGTATCTCATCAAATCTTGATTGTTGATCAATATCACTCAATATATAAAACAAACCTATCATTCGTTAATTCTCCCTCTCTCTCCCAGATCATTGCAAAGAAACTATAATCGTACTATCAATGCTTTATGCTATTGTGCTACTAAAAATTTGAGAGAAAATACTATGACACCATTCTCCAAGGTGAAGAGAGAAGAACAATGGAGCAAAGCGAAGGATTCATGTAGGTTTATGGTTTTAGAATAATGTGATTCTTTTATGCTTCAATGATATGATCTTTTGTTGAATTTGTTTAAGGATTTTGATTGTTTGTTGCTTGTTATTGGTTTTTCTTAATCATTTTCCAAGTCATATAGCACCAATAAAAATTTGATGGTAAAAGAAATCATTGTTGATGGTGAATCCTTCATCCCTTATGAATGGTTTACAAACAATATTATAAGTAATTAAATTCATAATATTTGCAAGGTCGATGACACCTTAATCCTAATATTACCTACTAGTACTAAGATAGGGTGGTGCTAAAAGTAAAAAGAAGCACCTTTGGGTTCATGTTATGTGTTGAGGGGTTTGAGTGTTTAACTTCCTTGATGATTATTAGACTTTATGAAAGTGATCTAACACAATGTCCTTAAATACACAAACCTTACACATAATTCAAAACTATTGGTCTATACATCAACAAGTAATAATTATGCATGCTAAAATTAACAATCTTAAAACAAGAAATTTTAAAACTAAAAGATTAAATTGCATGTGTACTTTTATCCAAAAGACATGACCATATATATTGTTGGAGAATTCCAAGATCAAGTGCATGAAACAAACTTACACAAGTGAACAAAATAAGCACAATAGTATGTCTATCAATATAAAATGAAGATTGTGTAAACACAATGATCAAGCCTTGCTTATATAGGAAATGATGAGGAGGTGAGAAGGTAGAAGTTAAACTCTAACTACCCCTCCAAAGATGAGACACTTTTGAGCTCACTTGACAAGTGTGTAAGTGTCAATAGGTGTCTCAAGTCATGACACATGTTTCAACCATATGAAGTGAGACAAAAGCGAAAAAAACCTAAGTAAATTTAGGCCTAGGTGTGAATATAGGTTAATCTTATATAGGTGATTAGTTAACTAGGTACATATGATAATAACTCTATTTACACTAACACCCCCCCTTAAGTGTAACTTAGGGAGTAATGTATGCACTAATGATGAGTTCTGACTATGAGACCATGTTAGGTACTCATGTACAAATTTCTCATAAAGTGGAGTAAAGGAGAAAAAACCATTGAAAAATAAAACCCCTCTCTAAAAGAAAAAATAATGAAAATGTAATAAAATGTACAAGTGAAGAAGATAGAAGGACTAATGATGATCCCCCAAAGGACTACTTCTATCATAAAGTACAATGGATGTTCCCCCATAGGAGAGAAAAAGAGAGGTCATGTGACCCCCAAAAAAATGTGAAGTAATGAACTCCATGTGAGGAAATGCTTCCTCCAAAAACTGATAATAGAAGAGAAATTATGCAGCCTCCACTCAAAATGATGCATGTAGTGTTGGTAGATGCTCGAAATTGGATGCTAAAGATGATCCACAATTTTTGAACAATATTTCGCCCCTTAGAAATAAACAACACTACAAATGTGTGCAATATGACTTCCCACTCTAGATAGAAATATGTAGGAAGTACAATTAATATGCAAGAAGTATGATTAATATCTTTGAATTTTGTACATGATTCAAATATTGAAATGATGCTAATGATGCCCAAGATCTCCAAGTCAATGTTAATGTGTGACGAATGTTGATAAGATGGATTAGGTACGATAGATGATTCTAGAACATGGACCATGGATGTATGGTTCAATATATAGACCAATGTGAATTTGGTAATGCTACAGATGATGATAACTGAGTTGGATATGTCAACTCATGAATGTCTACATAATGTGTCATGACAGAAGCTAATATAGGTGAGGCAAGAGAAATATCCAAAGACGGAAATGGTGATGCAACTACATCAAAGCTAACATCAAATAGAAGATGAATGTTCTTAATAGTGTCATCCAAATCTGCAAGGTGGGATTCTACAAACATAGATATAATGTCTAGTAGATATTCATCCTAGGTAATGTGGTAAATCTAGAAAGATGGTAGTAATAACTTAACACAAAGAATCGTTAAAACTAATTAATGAGTCAACACTAGATTCAAATGTAGCAACAAATGATGTTGGTGATGAGATCTCAATGCAAGTCATGGGACTACATTGTTCATCCCCAAATGATGGTTTCTCCCAAGATTTCTTAGTGAGATTATTTTTTGCAAGCTTCAATAGTAAGACAATGATTTGATGGAAGACATGAGGATAAAATTCATCCACATGTTGATTGCTCCCATATTATTTGCACTTCTTTTTGTATTTTCTAGACATAGTTTAATTATAAACACAAAATCAATGTGAAATGCAAGATTGATACCCCTCCCCGTCCCCCATGCCCAAAATGATTAGTGTTAATTATAGACCCCCAAAACAATGTGCAAGAGAATTTTTACAAGTTGTGAAGATCAAATGTCAAATCAACCATTTACAATGTATGTTGATTTTTACAAGTTGTGATAAAATGGAAACAAAAATCTTATTTTTACATAAAAAATCAAATTCCTTGCGAAATTTTAATAAAAATAAAAAAAGTGCCAAATTTCGATAAGTGGGGTGAAAGTTATGCCCCATCAAATTTTTCTTACAAAATTGATTTCAAAAGTCAAAAATTGATATTAAACAATACAAATTTGAAAATGTCTTGACACCAAAATGTTGGCATCAAAACCAACTTTCCAATGACTATTCACACTTGAAATTTCGATTCTCCGATTGCAAGATATGCAAAAAAAGAAAAAAACCTCCCCCTACCAAACTTTTGACAGTCCCCTGATGGTCTATTTTAACCACTAGTGGTTAGTAAAAATTTATAAGAGTACAAGTAATCACTATTAGCAAAAAATGCTAATCACAAAATTATTATTTATCAAACAAATGTTAAACAAACCGTCTAATAAGTTGTCATATTAGAAGGGGTTGGCCAAGTCTAGGGGACTAAGGAGGTGGCGTGGCAATTAAAAAAGAAGTCTTAAGAATTTGCAAAGAAATTGAATGTTGTTGCCTCTTACAAAGTTATCACACCTGTTGATGAATGAATGAGAGATTTTAATATCATCCACAAGATGAATGAATGAGAGATTTTAATATCATCCACAAGACCAAACTCGTCACAACTATGAATGAATGAATGAGGATGTCACGAGTGATGATGGGAATGGAGAAGTCGCCTTCCCAAATCCTCACGCGGCCTATCCTTTTGGCGTGGGAGTCCCTCGCACCAGAGGTTTAGACTGTCATTCCAGAGCACCACGTGAGGGGTTTTCCGCTCCAAGTATAATCTCCTCAACACCTCGTTGCCTAATAATGGTGTGGTGGCCGATGAAGGGATGTCGTTGTTTGGGTGCGGCTGGATAAATGGAGGTCAATTTTATCATTGAGTTGGAAGTGGCCGTTAGGCACCGGCTAAATGCTGTAAAACTGCTATGAAATCCTTCGGAGAACCGTTGGAAAGGTTCAAGTATGGCATGAACTGAAGGGCTCTTGGAGTTGGCATGCTAGATTTGAGGAGGAATGTGCAGGAGTTAACACCTGTTTGTCAGGTTGCTTGAGTTTGAGTGATGGAGCCGCCTAGTATCTACTAGTGGATGATGTAAGGAAGCAAAGGTGCATGGAATCGCTACCTACGCTAATCTTGAGAGGACGATTATGCAAATTCAACTAACTATTACAGAGATTTCAATGGACAAATAAACATGCATACATGAAATATCACAATAAACACATAACACAGTAATTACCGTGGGGAAACCCTTTCGGGAGAACTACCACAAACAAATTCTAAAATTTTCTGGAAAAAGCTTGCAAGGTTGAGACACAATTCTCAACATTCTCCCACTTGTCAAACACCTTGCAAGAGTCAGGGGATCCAAAGTGTCATGGACTTAATTGCTAGGGGCCGAGAGCCCCATAGACTCTGAACACCATCTGAATTTCTTTGTGCTCACGGGCTTAGTTAATGCATCAACAACATTCACCAAAGTCTCCACCTTCTCCAGCTTCACCTTGCCGTCCTCGACCATATCTCTCACAAAATGATATTGTACATTAATGTGCTTGGTCCTGGCATGAAATGTCGGGTTCTTCGCTAGGCAGATTGCACTCTGACTATCACTATAAATTGTCACTGCACCCTATTTGAACTCTATATCTGAGCACAATCTCTTTAGCCATATGGCTTCCTTATAGGCATGAGTAGCTGCCATATACTCTGCCTCTATAGTGGACAAAGCGACCACAACTTGGCGCTTGCTCATCCAACTGATTGCACCACCGAATAATGTAAACACATATGCACTGGTGGATTTTCTTCTATCAACATCACCGGCCCAGTCTGAATCCACATAGCCTTGAATATCCAAGGAATGCTTGTTTCCTGTTCCATGAAAACATATAGAGTACTCTAACGTACCCCGCAAGTATCTGAAAACTCTTTTTACTACATCCCAATGTGCTTTCCTGGATTAGACATGTAACAGGAAAGTACTCCCACTGCTTGGGCAATGTCTGGTCTTGTACAGACCATAGCATACATCAAACTTCCAACAGCACTCTGATATGCTACTCGACTCATCTCTTCCATCTCCAATGGGGATGTAGGACACTATGAGCTAGAAAGCTTTGTTCCCATAGTAACAGTAACACTCAATGGTCTAGAATCCTGCATATTGAATCTTCTCATAATAGTACCAAGATACTTACTTTGGCCTAGCCAAAGCTTCCTGTTTTGTCTATCTCTTATAATCTCCATTCCCAGAATATGCCTTGCTGTACCAAGATCTTTCATTTCAAACTTTGTTGAGAGCTAAGATTTTAATTTTGCAATCAAACCTTTTCCTTTGCCAATAAACAACATGTCATCGACATACAAGGCAATAACCATGAAATAATCACCATCAGACTTGTAATATATACAGTGATCAGATTTAGATCGCACAAATCCCAAACTCAAAACATATGTATCAAACTTCTAGTACCACATCCTAGGACTTTGTTTTAAACCATACAAGAATTTCTTCAACTTACAAACCAAATGACTTTTACCTTTCACCACAAAGTGCTCTGGCTGTGTCATATAAATTTCTTCCTCCAAATCTCCATGAAGGAAAGTTGTTTTCACATCCATTTGCTCGAACTCTAGATCATAAGCTGCTGCAATAGAAAGTAAAAATCGAATGGATGTCATTTTTGCTACAGGAGAAAAAATTTCACCATAATCAACTCCTGCAACCTGGGAGTAACCTTTTGCAACCAAACATGATTTATACTTCTCAATGCTTCCATTTGAACCCATCTTCCTTTTGAACACCCATTTACAACCAACAGGCTTTCGTCCTTCAGGCAATGGTACAAGGTCCCATGTGTCATTCTTCTTAAGAGCTGCCATCTCTTCTTCCATGGCTATTTTCCAGGACTCTGAATCATTCATACCAAGAGCCTCTTCTACAAATCTCGGTTCATCAATATTAGCATTCAAAGCAAATATACACCTCCAATCATCAGGAGAATATCCATACCTTTCTGGTGCTTTCCTCTGTCTACTAGACCTTCGAACAAGATCTGGTTCAGGTTCAGGTTCTCCCTCTTCCTCTGATGATTCAAAACTCGTAGAGCTCTCCTCAACATCTTGTCTTTCTAAGGGCCTCGATTCAACTTTCTCAGGTGTAGCAGGCAGTTGAATCACATCTTTCTTTTCTTCCATCTGTTCTGGCTGCACTATAACAGAAGAAGGCTTAGTTTCTCTAAAAATAACACTTCTAGAATAAAATACCTTTTGTGCAACAGGATCCCAAAGCTTGTATCCTTTCACACCATAGCTATATCCAATGAAGATACATTTGACAGCTTTGTTGTCCAATTTTGTTTGCTTCTCCTTTGGCACATGAGCATATGCCTCACAACCAAACACTCTCAGATGTCTAAGTGAAGGCTTGTGGCCTGACCACGCTTCCATTAGCGTCTTATCAACAAGAGCTGATGTAGGAGACCTGTTTATCAGGTAGCAGGCAGTGGCAAGAGCTTTAGCCCAGAACTTTTGTTCCAGTCCAGCTCCACTCAGCATACTCCTAGCCTTCTCCATCAAGGTCCTGTTCATTCTTTCTGCAACTCCATTCTGTTGTGGAGAATACAGAGTCATCTTCTCTCTTTTAATACCACAATATTTACAGAATGTGTCAAAATCAATAGAGCAATATTCACCACCATTATTAGTTCTCAAACACTTTATCTTCTTTCCAGTCTGCAACTCAACCATTGCTTTAAACTCTTTGAAACGACTGAAAACTTCAGCTTTACTCCTAAGAAAATAAACCCATGTTCTACTGAAATCATCAATGAAAGAAACATAATAAATTGATCTACCAATAGAAGAAACATCAACTGGACCAAATACATCTGAATGGATAAGATCCAAAATATATGAAGACTTATGAGAACTCGAGTAAAACTGAATACGATTTTGTTTACCATAGATACAATGCTCATAAAAATCGAACTCAAGATTGCAGTCAATCAACCCATCAACAAGGTTTTTATTTTTCAAGGTCTGTAGACCCTTCTCACCTATGTGGCCGAGTCTTTGGTGCCATAACATGGTCTTCTCTGTAGGTAACTTTGATTCGGTAGATAGAGCACCCTTGAGTACCCAAAAACCACGACCATCTGTTGAAAGAGAAACCCTCTCCTTCTCCAACAAAGTAGTCATTTTCACAATCTTATCAGAAGTACTATTGCACTCAACCGCATGCATCAAGCTGGTACAATGTACCCAATCTGCTTCCTCTTGCTATTACCATAGCACCTCTCACCATTTTCACACCTGCTTCAGAAAACTGTACAAGCACACCCGTATCTATTAGTTTGCTAACAGATAACAAATTTCTTGCTAGTCCCGGGATATGCAAGACACCATCAAATCTTCTAATTCTACCATCAGAAAATTTCACACGAATAGGTCCACGACCAACAATATCAAGAACAGAGTTATCACCCAAATACACCTTACCACCATCAAAATTTTCATACTTACTAAACCAATTTCTATTATGAGTCATGTGGAAAGATGCACCTGAGTCTATCAACCATGCATTATCACCTGCATGAGTGGCCAAGGCTGCGATGAAGGCATCTCCATCTTCCTTCTCGGACTCAGAATCAGAATCTTGCTTCTTCTTCTTCTTCTTCTTCTTCTTCTTCTTCTTCTCCTCTTTGTAGTCCTTTCAGAAGTGTCCAAGTTTGCCACAATTCCAGCAGATTGCCTTGGACTTACCAGGAGATTTTGATCTCCCCTTATTCTTGAACTTAGAACGGTCATACTGCTTTTAGTTCTTGCCTCTTTCTTTTGGTCTTCCTCAAACACTCAAAGCCTCTTTGGCATTTAGAGAGACCTTCCTTCTCATCTCCTCAGAAAGTAGAGAACCAACAACGTCCTCCATCTTCAAGACAACTGAAGTGCTCCCTATGGCCATGACAAGGCTATCCCATGAGTCTGGCAACGAACATAGCAAAGTTTGGCACCTTTCTTCTTCATCCATCTTAACCCCAACTGAGGTCAACTGAGTCACCAACATATTGAATGTTTCAAGATGCTCATAAATTTGTCCACCTTCTTCTATTCTCAAGGAATACAACTTCTTCCTCAAGAAAATCTTATTCACAAGTGATTTTGCTTGGTAGATCTCACTTAGCTTCTTCCAAAGCTTCTTTGCAGTAGATTCTTCATGGACATTAATCATAATTGAATCTACAAGACACAATCTGATGAGACCTTTAGCTTTTCTATCATCACATCATATTGTGCAGCTAAAGTTGGATCTGTGGGCCTCAGCGTATTCTCATCCACCGCATCCCATAGATCTCGATCAATTAACAGATCTTCCATCTTCAGCTTCCACATCTCAAAGTTTGTGCCAGAAAACTTTTCTACATCAATCCTCCCCGATATGCTTGCCATCTTTGCAATCCTGCAATACAGAAATGAAAACCTCTACACAAGCTCCCACTCAAACCTTGATTAGCTCAAAAAACCCTGTACCCAACAAATAGAACCAAAACTGGCCAGGCTCTGATACCACTTGTAAGGAAGCAAAGGTGCATGGAATCGCTTCCTACGCTAATCTTGAGAGGACGATTATGCAAATTCAACTAACTATTACAGAGATTTCAATGGACAAATAAACATGCATAAATGAAATATCACAATAAACACATAACACAGTAATTACCATGGGGAAACCCTTCTGGGAGAAAAAACCCACCCTCCAAAACCCGCACAATGTATTATCAAATCAAGAAGATTACAATACACTTGCAATGCAAGTTCTTACAGGAGCGCATCACCACAACTCGAACTCGGACTCGGAGAGACTCCTTCTAGCACCCAGTCTTGCAAACTGAACTTGATGATTCAAACACCTCCCCAAGCCCTCCTTTTATAGTGATTTACAACCTGGAAACCATTTGTGGTTTTACAAAACCATGGGCCAAAACCATGGGCAAAACAACCATGCCACATGTTACCCACTTGTCATTTGTAACTCCAAGATGGAAAAACAACCAAGTTAAAATAGCATTTTCGTCCATAATTTTGCCCTCTAGTTTAGACCCCCATAAAAGTTATACAATGAGTTGTTTATACTCTAAAAATAGCCCTCCTATATTCTACTAGGGACAAGGCACATTTTTTAACAACTCATACACCTTTTTCCAACACATAAACATGTGGAGAATTACCACAAACAAATTCTAGAATTTTCTGGAAAAAGCTTGCAAGGTTGAGACACAATTCTCCAGAGAAGGAGCATAAAGCTCAAACGTAACCCTGTACTTTTTGGGCACACACTCTATGAAAGAGATACTGAGCTCACACCAGCCATTCTATAAAAGACAAAGTATTAAATGAGCTCCACTGACTGAATCCGAGGACCATTCTACACTGATTTGGTACCCTGCACATTAGAGATTGGACAACCAGTCCACCTACTATTTGCGCTCCTAGAAATAGTCTTGCAGCATAGGAAGATCATGCATCCCATTCGACTCGTTTTCCAAATAGTTCACATAAAGGGCAAATAAAGGCATGGCCATATATAAGCATCCGTAAGTAATTCAAATAAAGTTTAAACACTCAATCAAAACCAGAAAAAGAAAACAGAGTGAATAGGGTAAAGTTCAAGAAATAGATGCATCAAATCCCTCAGATCCAATTCAACATGTATAAGCGTGAATTACGGATTAATTGGCAAAACTAGAAACTTCAACAATTTCGAAAGGACGCTCTCAAGCACGAATTAATTACATTTACATTATCATATGGGATTACAGAATATCCCGTACAGTTCAAACCCAAATCCGTTTCTCGTGCATATTGGGCATGTAGAATATCCCTAAGGAGTTTACATGCCAGTTATGCTTTCGCTCGCTTGCCCACTACCCTGATCTGCTCTAACTAAGCTCTCTGTTCATTCCAGAAATTTGGCAATGTGAAGTCTATCAAATTGCATACTGAAATTGAACAAACCGAAGCTTCTGCTACTTGAACGGATTAAATTCTATTTTATTACATAATTCTACCCTTACAGAAGGTGCGTGTGCCTGCCTATAAATATATAAAAAAGAGCAGATGGTGCTTATTACCATTTTTGTGCAGGCTTCAAATAGACTGTACTCCTGAATGTTTTTCGAGCTTCTCCAAGCAAGAAGCTGAATTATCTCTGCAAGCAATGCCCTTGTTTGTTATGGTTAAAGCCAGCCAATATTCGTCGAGAACGACATTAATGAAGCCGCGTGTAATTCTGCTATATCCAACCTTCCCCAATCACTGTTTATACTTTGACAGGCTGGAAAACCAAGTCAAGACAGAACTGTCCCCGCTATACCCATAGCAATTCTTTCAGGTACATATCCCAACGTACTTTCAATCTGGTTTTGTACCAATTGCGTGGCCAATCACTGCCCTACTTTGACTTCATAGCCTAATTCTAGAAAGAAAATTTATTCTTATCCTAATATACTTTCGCACTAAATAATAATTAAATTCTTCAAAATTATTGGGTTTTGAATTTCAATTAGAATTTTACAATTAACGTGCATACGGTATGGTCAATAGACTTATCCCTTCAAACAAGTTTTATATGAATCGCTTGATCAGACAGGCCACATTTGACTTTTAAGTCCTTAGATATGTTTCAGGAAGCGGTGGCGGCGGGATTTAAACCCTTTTTTTTTTATTATATTGTAGGCACCACTGCCCCCAGCTGGCTGTTTCAGCTTTCTTTTTCTTTCTTTGTTTTTTTAGATTCCGGGAATCCGTCTTTTTATAAACAAAAATTTCTCATGTAATTTTTTTTCACGTGACTGATGGCACCTTCATGTGACCGGTGGCGCTGCCGCAACACGCCCTTCGGTACTACAGGGACGATGGGGAGACTAGACCTCGTGACCTCTAGGATGCTTTAACCAATCAATCTAGGCCCACCGCCTCCTATTTCAACTTTAAACATTTCAACCATTTGAGTCTTTCTAACAAATTCTATAAAATAAGCATTTGAACTTTTCTAGCACATTCTATAAAATAAACATTTTGCCTAAATATATAAAACTTCATATAGAGATGGTGGGTTTAGCCTTAAAAGAAATTTAATATTAGTAAATTATTTTAATTAAAAGTGAGTTGAGGTTCTAAATATTATATAAATATAATATGAAAATTGATAAAGAGGATTAGGTATATAGTTTCATGTAAAGTAGGAAGATATTATGTTGTCATTGTGTTAAGTGATTTAATAGTGAACACTAAATATGAAACTAGAAAGTCCTAATAGACTAATAAATGGTTTATGCTCTATCTAAGTTCAATCCTGCAATTCTAATTTGTGCACCTACAATATTAACCCTTTTTTTCCAATACTAACCCTAGTTTGAGGCTTGAAAATTGCATTCCTGATCTTCATAATCTTGTTCACCTATGATATATAGATAGGGTGGTTCTTAAAAGCATTAATAGAGTTTGTTGTGTTAAGAGAGGGAGGCAACTAGCTTCCCACCTTTTGCCTTAGTCAAACCCTTGGATTGATTTAATGATTTTGAACAAGTAGGAAGACATGCCAAGCTTATTTGTAAACCATGTTGTCCTTTGAGATCAAATGATGATCCAATGATCTAATGCTTGAAAGATATGACAATATGAGAGGATCTCTAAAATGGATTAAAGTTTATCATTTTCTATAGCATTCTAGTGCCACAACTTGAATAGTTTGTGCTTGGATTAGTGGGCAACAACTCATTAGAAGTAGATTGTGTACTCAATTTAGTGGGCAATAGCTCATTAGAAGTAATAATGTTTAGGCTCGTATATAAATTTAAATTTGAAATTTTACGGGTCAAAATCATGTGTATGATTTTATTCAATGTTCAAAATTGCAACAACAATTTTGAAACAAGATACAAAATAATGTATATGAAGGCTAAGTCCATACTACCAAGGAATGGTGACTCTAAAATAAAATATGTTACAAGTTGTATACCAAATATTGTAAACAATAATATGTCACTTGGACACTACTTTGTCATACTCAAGGTAAAGGATTGGATTGAGTCCAAAATGAACAAGGAAAAGTGTTAAGGATGTTTCTAGCCTAGTGTATATCTAAGGGTAAAAGTTCAAACTTGTGTCACACTTTCGACCAACAAATAGTTTCTAGTGAAATATTTCAGCCAAAACCACATGGTACTTATGTGGAGGACATGTTTTCGAGTGAGCATGTCTCTCATGAAACCTTTCCAAGTGAGAAGGTTTCAGGTTAAACTTGTCAAAATAAAACAAAAAAAAGGTGAAAATCACCATTTCACCTCAATCAAAGTTGAATGAAGTGCTTTCATCCTCGAGCACCTAAACTCCCCAACACCAACTAGGCCTTCTCAATCTTCTAATTATATGTTTAAAAAATATATTTCATAATAAAAATTATTTATTTATTTATTTTGAATAAATTTTTTATTTTTTTAAAAAAATATTTTATATTTGTATGTGTATGAAATATAAACCCTAAATATCAAACTAAAATTAAAACTAAAAGATATTAAATATTGAACTAAAATTGAAAACCCTAAATTTGAAATTGAAACAAAAAATCCTAAATATCAAATTGAAATTGAAAATCCTAAATTTGAAACTGAAACCAAAAACATTTAATTGTAAACATCAACAAAAACTCTAAATGGCAAACAAAAATAAAATTTAAATAAAAAACTCTAAATTTGAAACAAACAAAAGTTTGAGATCACCAATTTCATATCAAGATTAAAAATTGTATCAAATTTTCAATATTTTTAACATCAAAATCAACCTCTGCAACCTTAAAATTGTATTTTTGTTCTATGACCCAAAAATTACATTTGTTTTATTCTTAAAACTAATATAAAAGGTAAATATACCTTTCTTAACAATAGTAAGCTATGATAAGCTCCTAACTTGATCTAATGGGTGTCCAAGTCAAGGGCTTAAGTCTTATATCTTTGACCAAACCCTTAGAAGTTATTTGTTGTTTAGTATCTTACATATTATAAAGCTATTATATATGGACACACAAAATCATAGTTGATCAAGCCAAAATTCATTAAGACCATTGACAAAATCGTGATTGATCAAACCAAAATTCATTAAGACCATTGATGTTGAAATCATATGTAGAAAGATAGAACCCTTAGAACTCTTTCCTAACAATAAAATTATTTCCCCATAAGACTAAGGACTAGTTAATTATCCACATCACCTAAATATTGAGATCAAAAGACCCAAGCACCACTATTTGATTACTTAGCCACAAGCTAACCAATCTCAAAGTTGGCAACACTAAGCCTTGACATAATCACCATGGGCTTGTGGTAGTCATTAATAGATTATTTTACATTAAATGACCCTCACAACTCAAATATGCCATAATCACTAACTCTTCTAAAATTTAGAATAGTGGCTATATTTATTACCTCAATCAAAGATCAAGTGGCTTTAGCAAGTGTTGATACACATAGTAAACAAGATAGAATTCACAAGATCTACCATTATGTCCTCTACCAATGAAAATCTCTTGTTATTATATTAAATGTAAATGTGAGGGGTCTAGGACCCACCACATGCTAACTTGGTCAAGAACTCATGAATCATAAAGTTTTCCTTGCACATTGTCTATCCCTAAGAGTGGTTGAGATCAATTCGCATTTGATAAGGGTGGTTGAGATCAATTCACATTTGATGGCTTCATTATATAATTTTAGTATTTTTTTTATTCGTAAGAGAAGTATTTGTATTAACTATCAAAAGGGAGTACAATTCATTTGCAAACGCAGGGATAAAAGTTCAGAATGAAGCCCAATCCCTGAAGACCAAAAAAATTGCATATCTAAGCTACTAGGATAAACCAACTCCAACCACTCACAGCTAACAAAAGGAACCAAAAAATAAAATGGGATGCCATTAAACTATTTACAAACAAAAACTATTAAACCCCACCATACATACCCCTATGCACACCACCACACCCAACCGACAAAGCCTAGCTAAAAGCCATTCAATTTGGCAAATTGGTCGAAGTTCATCATCCAATCCAGACCTTCCACCACCTCCAGCCCGAGAAACTTCTTCAAGAAGCTGACCCCGTAAGTCGCTATCTGGCGATGATGAAACAGATCCAAGCCCTTGAGGTCCAACAGCAAAGGGTAAACATGGATAACTTTGAACCTGTCACCTTGACCAGAGGCAAATATCGAGCCCGAACACTCCCCTCCCCAGCAGTGCAGATTTTAACACCTCATCCAAGCCACCCAGAATCTCACCTTTCAATAGCTTGCAAATGATAGCCTTTGCTTCCCCCTTTGGAGTTCTCACATCCAAGAGTGACGCGAGAAAATGGGAAGCAATGTGGGTGTTTACCCTAAAACACTCACGGTTCTGCAAGAATTCTTTGCCCAGAACCATTTTTACCGCCACCACCACCTGAAGGTCAATTTTTAGAAGAATCTGCTTCAACCGCTAATATGTGGTGTGTTTGAACGTTGTTTGCCGCACCTTGTAGTCAAGTTGAATTGGCGTGTCATGCCCAAGACTAACCACAACCTTCGTCGCAACCTCCACCACAAATTAAGAGCGCTCCGCCATAACTGCAACGTAGAGCCAAACACAAACAAAGAGAAAGACGATGAACAAAATGAAACTCCACTGGCTGGTTTAAAGAAGAAAGTTTCCCTTGTGATTATTATTCTATGCATTAACCAACGTGCCCGGTCAGATTGTCTACCCACCGTCCAACTGTCCCGTGACTAGCAATTTGTACGTTGTCTGATGCCAACTGGGGGTACGACAATGAAAAGCCCTGGAGAGCTCTGGGTGATCATATCATGATGTCCTAGGTTGCCAACCCATGGCTTGCCAAACAATAAGGACATGAGATCGCCTTCCTTCGTATGGTCCCATAGGCTGCTTGGCCTCGTGGACATGATTAAAAACATTCAAACATTCATTCATTCATTCGTATGGTCATAGGATTACTGGCCCACCCTTGGTTTCCAACGTATGCAACTCCACCTAAGCATAGAGGCAGCTGACTTGGCCAACCGGCATCCATGTTGTCCTTTAACCCCCAACGCCAGATGGCAGTCACGGTCTCTCCACCTTGTCGGGAGAGACGCCCACCCAACTGCCCACATATAATTTTAGTATTTATATAAAAAAAAATTGTACAATTTATCTAATTTATATTTTTTAATTTAAAATGATATTTCTAATTTACAACTTATCAGTTTATCAAAATTTTAATATCTTAAAAATTAAAATTAAAATATATTGAATTTAATTGATTTCTATAATTGATATCAATATTGTAAATGATATATTAGAATTGATATCAAAATTAAAATTGATCTCAATACTAAATTTGATATCAAAATTAAAATTGATATCAATATCAAATTTGATATCGAAATTAAAATTGATATTTAAATTGATTTATAAAAAAAAGCAATATCTTGAAAATTAAATTTTATAAAAAAAATCAATATCTTGAAAATTAAAACTAAAATATATATTAAATTTAATTGATTTATGGAATTAATATTGAGACAATATTTGTAGCTCACTATTTCATCTTCAATACTGAGGTGAGTAACTTCTTGAAACTAATTGCTTACTAGTGCATCATGAGTTATAAATGATTGGTTACTTCCTAATCTAAGTTTAAACAAGGTTCAACTAGGGGAGTCCTCAATATATCCTATGGTACATGAGGTTCAAGTATGTCATACAAGAATGTTGTTTGAGGCCTAAGTATTGGTGGGATGAAACCACATCACTTCATGTGGACTTAAAACACAAAACTACAAGTAGGGGAGAGGGGCCTATAGTGGAGCACCCTAACTTCGGGTTTCTCAAAATCCTATGTGGAAATTTCAAATCACTCCCAATTATGTACAACAATTTATTTGGCAATTCATGTGCCTCTATATTTCGTTTTAGGGCCACATCAGCATGCTTTTTTGTTGAGGTATCCAAAAAGGCCTAAAAAAAAAGTGAGACCCATAGTGGTGCACTAAGTCATATTTTATTGGTGCACTGATGTGGCATCACATGATTTGTCACTTTGCATACTTTATGGATAAAAAGTGTTTTGCAATTGGATATTAAAGTGCTCCACTATGGGGCCCACTGAGGACTATTTCTATCCCCACTATTGGACCCTGCTCCATTATGGGCCCCTCTCCCCTAGACAAAAATTATAACTCCTCCTTGAAATATATATAGTCGGTTGAACACAAGCTTTGACCAACACTTGATGATGAAATCCAATTTGCTAAACCTCTATTAAGAGAAAATAAAAATTCCACATCAATTTTTATTTTTAAGATCACGCTACCATATGGTGAACTTGAGCATACACTAATGGGCTCAAATAATATAAGTGACTAAACAAACACATGCACATTATAAAATTTAAAATAAATTAAAATTTAATTGTTACCTATTTTAATTGATTTCATTATTTATTTTTTAAATTATTACAAGTAGGTTATTTTGATAGACTAGTTAGAAATTAAAAAATAATATATAATTTTAAAATTTAGACAAGAGTTATGTCTCTTGAAAATTATGAGGTTATATAATTAAATTTGACTTCAAATAATTATTAACAATTTAAATACTTGTCAAAAATAAAAAATAAAATTTGACCTTGTTTTTTTTCAAAACAAAAAAAGCAATTGAAATTATTCTCTTAAATTTGTAAAAGATATATCCAACTTATTTTTAATAAATTTAAAAAATTATAAAGATAAACTACATTAAGAGTTCTACATTTGATTAAAATTTATATCATTTTAAAATTTAAAATATAAGAGCCCGATCATATTAAAATAGTGTATTTGTGTTGGCCATTTCATTTATTAAAATGTAACAAAAATATAATTTTTTGTATGAGTCAAATTGTGGTGGTGCTAAGGAACACCATGGTACTTACTATACAAAGTTTGAAGTTAGGGGTTTTCTTCTGCTTTAACCAA
>VDFB02275368.1:0-26239 GCA_007258455.2 Sequoia sempervirens
AACTCCACATCGTACTTTCTGTCAAATGAGTCTCCCTCCGTAATAAAGAAGAAATCAAAGGAACCTTGCACTTTTCATAGAAAAATGGAGCATAATGAGTCTCATTGCTTTATATGGTTAGAGACATTCAAGGAAACTGTGTAAAGGAACAAAATTTCTATCTCAAAACCTTCTTCTAGTAAAGGTCAAGTCCTCTTAGCAAGGGGTTTGAATTTAATGATAAATAGTTGGATACTTGATTCAAGGGCTTCTCATCATATGAACATCTCCTCAAGTCTCTTTCTAATAGTATTACTTCTCAAATTATATTGTGGGTAACTCTACATAGATTATAGTTTTGGGATCGAGTTCTATTTAATTGACATATGGTTACAACAAGGATGTGCTCTTTGTTCCTTTTTTTTCAATATTCTCTCCATGAACCAAATTTATCATTTTGGGGATGGAAAAATAGTTGAGTTTTCTCCTCATAACATGGTTATTTGAGAGTTGTAGGATCTAAAGAAAATAATTTATGTAAAGAGAGTTGATCATGGATTTATTTATATAGTTTTGGTGTCTTTCAATCTTCCTCAAGATCATCACATGTTAATTCTTTGAGTAGACTTTGGCATGGTCTATTTGTTCACTTAATCTATAGGTATCTTTAATATTTTAGCACATAGGACATGATATTTTTTCTTCCAGAGGTTTCTTGTATCGAGGCAACTTATCAAGGTTGTGTTCTTGGAAAACATCATATGCAACCCTTTTCTAAGGGTAAGGCCAATCATGCTAATGCATTAAATTTGAGTTGGTTCAAAGTGATATAATGCCCTTTTAAAATCTATATTTTTTAGAGACAATTATGTGCTTACTTTTATTGATGATATGTCATGAAGCACATGGATGCATTTTCTTAAGTTAAAAAGTGAGGTCTTCACCAGTTTTAATTTACACACCATATCTGGTTGATCTGACAACTGAAATCCTTTTGGTTGTTCCATGTAAACCTCTTCTTCCAATTCACCATTCAGAAAAGTAGACTTCACATCCATCTGATAAACTTTAATATCCTTGTGCGTTGCAAATGCAAAAAATATTCCAATAGCTTCCATCCTAGCCATAGGAGAAAATGTCTCCTCAAAGTCTATTCCTTCCACTTGTGAGTAACCCTTACACACAATTCTTGCTTTATTTCTTACCACTTCTCCATTTTCATTCAACTTGTTTCTAAATACCCACTTAGTTCCAATTATGTTCTTGTTCTTTGGTCTAGGAACCAACTCCCAAGTCAGATTTTTCTCAATTTGCATAAGTTCATCTTCCATTGCCTTGATCCATTGTTCATCTTTACATTCCTCACTCACTGTTTTAGGTTCAACTTTATAAAGTAAACATAGATTTACCTTAGCTTCAACAACTCTGCTTCTTGTCAATACTCCTTTCCTCTTGTCTCCAGTGATCTAATCTTTAGAATGATTCTTTTGCACATACATAGGGGTCTTCGTCAGGGCTTCTTCCTCTTCATTCTCCACTTATTTTTCATCGACTTTTTCTTATTTTTCTTTTCTGCAATCTAGTTCATTTGACACATATCCATCTACTGCAATTGAATTCTGAAAATTTTCATCAACCTTAACATTCACACTTTCAACAATCTTTCTCAACTTTTTGTTGTAACATTTGAAAGCTTTGATTTTAGTATAATATCCAAGGAATATACCTTCATTAGACCTTGCATCAAACTTTCCTAAGTTTTCTTCATCTCTCTTGATATAACATTTGCTTCCAAATACTTGAAAGTACTTCACAGTAGGAATCCTTCCATACCATAACTCATAGGGAGTCTTTGTGCTATTAGCTTTAGCTTGAACTTTGTTAAGTATGTAAATAGCAATATGAATTGCTTTTCTCCAATATATTTTGGTAGATCTGCTTCTTTCATCATATTTCTAGCAGCTTCTTAAACAATTTGGATTTTCCTTTCAACCACTCCATTTTGTTGAGGAGTTCTAGGGGCAGACAAGTTCCTCTTTATTCCATGAACTTCACAAAACATGTTAAACTCACTGGAGGCAAATTATCCACCTTTTTTATACCTCAAACATTTGATTTTCACATTCATTTCATTCTCAACCATAGCTTTAAATGCCTTGAATCTATCTGGTGGATCATATTTTTCTCTAAGAAAAGTAACCCATGTCATTCTAGAGTAATCATCAATCAAAAGCATAAAGTTCCTATCACCTTGAAGATTTCTCACCCTTGTAGGGCAACAAAGATATATATTTATTAATTCTAGTAGCCTGGTAGCCGATTGTTCTTTTCCTTTGAAACTACTCCTTACTTGCTTTCCAAAATGACAATTCTTGCAAATGACATCGATAGGCTTTGTAACTCTTGGTAGATCTCTCACTACATGAATTGAATTGATTCTCAGCAAATTATCAAAATTCATATGACACATCCTTTGGTGCCATAACAAACTGTCATTAATTTGAGACATAAAGCAATGACCATCAACGCCCTTCAACTAATAGATGTTTCCATCTATCCTCTTACCAACAACAATCATAGTTCCAGTCCCTTTTTTGATCTCGCATCTTTCATCCTTAAACACAAGATTATATCCTTTGCTACACATTTTTCCAACAAGATAAATATTATGCCTTAAACCCTTAACATAGTAAACATCCTTAGTATTATGCTTTCCATCAAAACTAGTTGAACCTATTCCACAAATCTTAGCTCCTAAATCATCTCCAAATTTAACTAATCCTCCATCATATTTTTCAATTTTAACAAACTTAATTTTGTCTCTGGTCATGTGATTAGAGTTGCCACTTCCAACAACCTAGTAATTCTTATCTTCTTTAACATGAAAAGCAGAAACTAAAGTACCTTCAACCTTCTCCTTCTCATAAACACTTTCCTTCACATAAATTTTAGAGTTAGCAAAACTAGATTCTTCTTTTATATCCAACAAAAAGCATTCATTATCATCAACATCTCCATAATCAGATTCATCATCAGAAATACCGACATCTTCTTTGACATAGTAACTTCTCTTAATCATCTTTCCTTTATTCCTTATTCTTATTGTTCACAATTTTATTTGAACATCTTGATGCATAATGACCTATATTTCCACAGCTAAAACATTTGAAAGATAGTTTACCTTTTTACTTATTGGTTCCCTTTTTTATCCTTCTTAAAAAGTTAGCTTCCACATCATCAAGATCTTCTCCATCAGAATCTTCAATCTTTTTTTATTTTCCAGCCTTAAAAGCAGTCTCCACTTTTGTACCATTTTTCAAACCAAGCTTTCTCATTTCAAATGAAGTTAGTATACCAATCAACTGATCTCTAAAATAAGTATTAAAATTTTCAACTTCCTCAATAAAAATTACTTTTCATTGTATGAATCAGGAAGAGTTCTAAGAACTTTCTTTACCACCCTCGGTTCTTTAACTTGCGCACCAAGATCTCTCATAGCACTTACTAGTTCATCAACCCTCTGCATGTAGGTAGAAATTGTTTCATCTTCAAACATTCCCATGGTCTCAAATTGTGCCTTTAGATTCTACAACTTTGCTTGTTTAACCTTGTCATCTCCTTCATAAATACTTTCAAGATCCCAAACATCTTTAGTAGTCTTAAGATTCATAACTTTAATCAATTTAGAATTTGAAAGACTGTTCATCAAAATAATTCTTGCCTTACCATTTATTTCATGTTCCTTGATCTCATCACTTATGCTTGGACCATTCAGAGGTGCAACATATTGATTCTTTATTGCTTTTTCAATTTCAAATCCATGAGCTGCCAAATATCCTTCCATCTTTGTCTTCCAGAATGCATAGTCTGTTCCATCAAATCTAGGGAAATCAATTTGCTTCACCATTTCGGATCTACCTCAAGCAGTTAAGCTCTTCTCTGAGGAACCTTTCTTTGATACCAATTGTTGAATGAACAAGACAACTGAGATCAGTGTGAATCAGTTGTAGCAAATTAAAACATCAAAACCCTCAACAATAATCAGATCCACATGCATTCATTAAACCCTTATTCTGTTAAAGTCATTAATCATGAAACACAGGTAACAAAAATTGAAAGAAAAACACCATACACAAGAGAACACCAAGTTTACATGGAAAACCCAATGAGGGAAAAACCATGGTTAGGATTAGCTCACAATATAAGTAATTGAAAAACTGGTACAAGGGCTCATTGGCATAATAGGACACACTATCCAAAAAGGCTCATAGCTAGGGCTCATTTCCATAGAAAGAACATAAGAAGATAGAAGAGAAATGTTACATAGAGAACAACTTCTCAATGCAATAGGGAATCCACCACAAATGCTCCAACACTTTTGCAACCTTGTTTGAAAGATTGTGGACACCTTCAACTCACTACATTCAGAAGTTCAACACTTTGAAGTTTGCATTGCTCTACTCAAACTCACACTCTACTCTTCAGGAATTTGCATCACTTGCATCACACACGACTTTTCTTTCTTATCTTTTCTATCTTGAAAACCTTCAACATCTCTATTAGTGTAATTAATATTTAATTACACTTGCATAACTTTACTTAGGTAATTATTTAATTCCTAGGTTAATTAGTTGTCATCCTTATCTTGTTGAGCCATCTTGTTGCTCAAGATAAGATTAGGGTTATGTATCTTTGCTTTTATAAAGCAAATCATATCTTGTAATTATCAATTCCCGAATAATATTATGTTGCACATCTTTTTGCAATAGCTTCTATTTTTTATGTTTTTCTCTTATGTGAAAGGCTTTTCTAGTTTACATTTCAGATCTTGGTTTCTAACATGGTATCAGAGCCTTGATTTGCAACCCCTTCTCAATTTTTTGAGAAAATCATTGCAGAGTTCGTTCAAAATTCCTTGAGGGTATCATGCCTTGAGTTTATTCACGAGGTGTTTTGGATCAGATCGAGCTTCACCATTGGATTCAGAGCACTGGAAAAAGTCAGGATTGACTTTTATTTTGCAGATTTTGGCCTTTGCCAGATCCATGAGGGTTTCAAGCTGGGAGATTTTTTGCAAGTTCTAGAGGTAGCAGATTTTTTGGAGCAGTTTGAGCACAAACGAAGGTCACCATTGCGTTCACAGCGGCCAAAAAACCTAAGATCACCTTTCGTTTTGTCGATTTTGGTGAAAGTTGTTTCTGAGGCAAAAATTTTTTACCAGGGAGGTCATACGGCCTCTCCAACATGCTTCCCAACGCACGAAAAATGAAAAAAAATAAAAAAAGGCATTGTTTTGGGATTCAGGTCAGTGCCTGCAATGTAAAAGGTTTCCGCCACCTAGCGACCACCAGCCCACCACCGTCGTCGGTCTCCATCACCCACCAACTGCTAGCTCCTCTAGCCCCCGCGAGCCCCTTTGCAAAACATGCAGTCGTATGGGGGACCAGGCGCTATGCGCCCAACCCTCGACTGCCCAACTCCCTTCGCCAGCCCCTGAGGGCTTGAACTCTGGGGCCATTGGTCATGTGGGGGGACCAGGCGTTATGCGCCCAGCCCTCGACTGCCCAACTCCCTCCGCCAACCCCTAAGGGCTTGAACTCTACGGTCATTGGTCACGTGGGGGGACCAGGCGCTATGTGACCAAGCCTCGCCTGCCCGCCCAGTCCCAGTAGCAGTCCCACGGAGGACCAAGGGCTCTACCCCCAGCACCAAATCCGCTAGCCCCTGGTCGCACACAGGACTAGGGGCTTATTTTTTTAAGCCCCCTGGGCTGCCTGTAGGCCTTATTGGCCAATTTGGAGCACTTTTCACTAAATCAAGTGTATTTTTGCATACAATGTCCATTTTTTGCAAACGAGATACCGTTGGAAAGCTGATTCCGACGTCGATCTAGTGGTGTAGGTGTTTTTACCAAATTTTTCTCCAAATTTATTTTGCAGGTCCTTGAACTTAGATGAAGTTTTTTTTCACTTTGGAGGGCATATCTTTTGACTTGGTGATCCTTTTTTCGTCATTCTTGCGACGTTGGAAAGCTGGTTCAGTCCTCTATATAGATTTGAGGTCTATTTTTATTTTCTATTTATGCATGTTTGTATGCTATCCTTTTACAATCGTTGGGTTATTGTCATAAATGAACTGAGATAAAGTTCCATAAGGGGGGTTTCTTGCATAATAATTTGATTAGAGTGTGCATGCACTTTGATCTCCATATCCATCTTGATTTTTTGGAAACTCGCATGGGTTATTTGGTTTCTTAGTTTCTTTCGGCCACATCTTTTCTTTTCTTGACACATATCAGATTCACATCGGTTCACACTTTAGTTGAGAGATTATGTTTCTTGATTCGCATTGGTTCATAGCCTTCTCAGTTTGAGGGCCATGTTTTTATGGTGAATGTTCCAGATTCTTTATGGTACTCCTTCCCATGGAAGAGTTTTAGTCACAGTTTGGCATCGTCATAAAGACACATGGTTTCTAGATTCTGTCATCATTTCATCTACTGTTGCTTCACAGATTCCAGGGTTGTTCCAATTTGTGAGTTTTCTAGTGTTCCATGGTGTCGGGTCTATTGTCACATTATGATTCCATTTTTGGTTTCTTGTAGACATAAGTATCTTTCCTTCCTTGCTGGATTTCAGTTCTAGTGTTATTCCACAGTGTTCTTCCAGTGCTTCTTTGCAGTAGTCATCTCATTGTAGGGGGTTTTGTCCCACAGGGTTTTCCTTCTCTACCTCATTATTGCATTTGTACTTGGGTACCTGATCAGGCCTTGTTGTCGGGACCCATTCATGCTTTCTTGCATTCATCTTAGTTTATAGGTGCATGCTTTTTTAGTCTCCCTAAGTTGCACTTATGGGGGGGGGGTGTTAATGTAATTAATATTTAATTACACTTGCATAACTTTACTTAGGTAATTGTTTAATTCCTAGGTTAATTAGTTGTCATCCTTATCTTGTTGAGCTATCTTGTTGCTCAAGATAAGATTAGGGTTATGCATCTTTTCTTTTATAAAGCAAATCATATCTTATAATTATCAATTCTCGAATAGTATTATGTTGCACATCTTTTTGCAATAGCTTCTGCTTTTTTTGTTTTTCTCTTCTGTGGAAGGCTTTTCTGGTTTGCATTTCAGATCTTGGTTTCTAACAATCTCGACTCATACTTATACCATCCTCAAACTTGAAAACTTTCTCCAAGGTCGACAATACATGCTTCATACTTTGAAATTTCAAATTAGGTCAACATTAAACATTCCTGTGGTGGATAGAATGAAAGAAAACCAAAACAACCCTTAACTGGGACTCAAATTAAATCTCACATGCCACACTACGCCTTCATTAATATTTGAACATGTTCAAATGTAGTGTAGACACAGGGTCAACCGTTACCCATGAAAACACATCAAACAGTAAGTCCACACTTCCTTAAATCAATCTAAAACTTTTGGACAAAAAAAATCACTTGAACATGATCCAAGATCATCCTGAAAACCAACGAATTCCTTTGCAACAAATTTCACCTGAAGATTATAATCATACTGTTTATCCAAACAACACTACCATATACTGCAATACTTTGCAACTCAAAAGACCTAATACGTCTAACCATGAATCCTCTTGACACAAAGAAGAGAACAACACCATTAACTTTCCTTCAGAACCACAAATCCTGAAAAGAAACTACAGAGAAATGTGGAGCAAATACATTTATCCCATACACCTTTGTACAACATTGCAAAACCAGTTCACATACTGGTGAACACAACTTCCTTTAACCAACAATCCAAAAGCCCAAATTTTGGATATAGAAACTTTGAACAACTCTAACCAACACATCCAAGACATGAAAGCAAATATTTAACCTAGAAGAAATGCGAAGCAAAATAGAACACCTCTACAACACCCTATTTCCTTATTTTATCAATTTTCTCAATATCATTGACATCTTCAAACACATAGTTGGAATCAATGACAACACCAGCTTGTTGATATTAATGACAACACCTTCATATGTATAATGCTAAGAACTTTCTGCACTTTTTATCTTAGAAGTTTTCATGAAGATCCATAGCCAGACAAGGAGACATTTAGTTACAAACATCTACATAATACCTACCTCTTCATTATTTGTAAGATGAATTTATCTAATGATAATTAGACCTATAGGGATTGAAATCATAAATCTTTCTTAGTATTGCAACAACGTGAAAATGGAGAAATGATCGACTATTTTAATAATAAATTAACTATTTAT
The DNA here is from genome assembly GCA_007258455.2 of Sequoia sempervirens. Classification (NCBI taxonomy): domain Eukaryota; kingdom Viridiplantae; phylum Streptophyta; class Pinopsida; order Cupressales; family Cupressaceae; genus Sequoia; species Sequoia sempervirens. The sequence goes on from VDFB02275368.1 coordinate 8,233, forward strand.
AACATTCATTTTAGTAGTTTAATCCTTGCAAAAATTTGACTCAAGATCGAATGCCATTAATGTTGTGTATGGTGCAAGTTGAGATCTTTTGAAATCCACTAAAAATAATGGCTTTGAGATAACACATGATTACTTGCATTTGAATTTTAACCACTACATTCACAATAGCACGACACTCTCTATCCTCCACTATTATTTTAAAATTTTGGGTTCATGCCCTTGGGATAAGCATGCGTTTCTAGGTAGGAAAATCTAACTAGTAGTTACAAGGGTAAAATTGGGGATTAATGGTAATTATGGGTAGATTTGTGAGTGGTTAGAGTAATTAGGAAGCATCTAGGAAATAATTCAAAGATTTGATGAGGAAAATTACATGAGAATAGGATGTGAGATTTAAGGTTTGGACTAGATGTGGGGAATATATAAAGGAATGGACATTGTAAATTTCAAAGCACTTACACAAAAGGGGGAAATAGTGAATGGAAAGTTTGGAGGAAGTGCATGAATGGATATCAAGATGGGATGTCCAAATGGTTGGAAAGATGTCTAGATTTCAGGATGAAGTTTGCATAAGAAAGAATAAGCAACAAAAAAGCCTTAGAGTGCTTTGTGAAAAAGGGTGTGGAAGTGGATACAAAACATGATATTTGGAAGGAGTCCAAATATCTAAATACATTGGGAGATCCCACAATGGGGAGAAAATGGAAGACTTGAGAGAATGTAAGGAAGGCCAGAGGTAAGAGGGAATGGGAGATGTCTAGAGATCAAGAGTTTGGAAGCGATGGACTAGGGAACTTGTAGGGAAATCTTGTAGAACTAGATGTTGTATGTGGATGAGGTGAAAGGAGGAGATATGTTCATGTTTATTTTGAAAGGACACAATAATGGAGGAATGAAGAAAATAATTTTTTTTTGTGGGGAATATGAATGAAAGTGGACAAGGGGATGTGAGACAAGACAAACATCCAGGTCTCGATTGAAAACTAGTAAATAATGGAAAAATGAGAGAAAATAGAAGAAAATACAAGGGAAATGGACCTTGTGAGACTTTTATGTGGACCATGAAATATAATCAAGATATTGGTTGAATAGGAGATATCTAGCTCTTGACCAATTCACAACATTATGAAATGAATGAAAAACGACTAGAGCACCATAGACTTGGATTTTTCTTGGATTTTAGAAAATTCTAACAAATGATAGGCACATGGGGGATGAAGGAGAAAAAAACTTAGACAACCTTAAAAATATAATACATATCAAAAGAGTTCTCAAATATGTTATCTGCGATAAAAAAAAAAGAAAAAGGCCTAAATGAACAAAGGAGCTAAGACTTAAAAACATAATTTGACATTATCAAATTGAGCCCTAATATCATTGAAATTGATCATCATAGTCTCAAGTACTTTTTGTACCAATGAATCTCCTCCCTAGAGCAACAAAAGTGGAACACTAGTTTTTTCAAATTATGAATGTGAGATAGCTTATAAAAAGGACGAGTTATTGTTGTTGTGGGTGTGTTATCACATCCACTCAAAAGACATCCTACTTTGAGTGCTTTATTAATGCATTCCCCTAATTGGGTAGATGACTTACATCAAGAGTGTTAGAAAGATAGTTAAATACTACAAATCATCCACCATATGTCCACACAAACTTCTTCAAAGCCCAGTTATTAATGGGATGGATCATATCTATACTCCAAGTGTTATTTCATATTGACCTCTCAAATAAATTTGAACCCAAAAATTTTGCTTGAATTCCATGCCACACCATTTGTTGGTCACGTTGTGTTTCACAAAGCATATGAATGGATTCATAATTTCTCTAGAAAAGTAGGAAAATTGACATCAAATAATTTGTGGTAGAATGTGAAATCTATTAACGTAATAAAGGTGAAATGATTGCCACCTCATGATATCTTCAACCATTGCCTATTACTATATGAGTGTGGATGGACATTTCCATGTACTTCATTGAGGGAATTCTAATGTATGCAAGGAAATCAATCATTTTGGAGGTGGTAGATCACCTCTCCAAATATGCTTATTTGTGTTCCTAAGCCACCCTTGTACTTCCTCCATCATTGCCCAAACCTTAATGGACTAGATCTTTTACATCCATAAAATTCCTACTTCCATTGACAATGACTGTGATTCCATTTTTAATTGTCACTTATGGAAATAAATTTTCTTAAGCCAAATACCCAACTTAAAATTAGCTCTACATATCATCCTAAAAAAGATGGCCATACTAAAATTGTCAATAAGTTCTTGAAGACTTGCTTATTCTACTTAGCTTTTGATCACCAAGAACATTGGACTGGATGGTCACTATTGGTTGAATGGTGGTTTAATACCATTTACTACACAACAACCAAGATGCCACCATATGAAGCAATGCATGGTCAATCTCCACCATCTCTCTAAACATATATACTCAGTAGTTCAAAGTTATTGGCAATGGATTATACCATTCAAACACATGACACCATTCTTTGCACCCTCAAAGACAACTTGTAAATAGCACATAACTACATGAAATAATAGCTTGATTAATATTTTCTCATATTATACTTTCATCATGTGTGATATGGTCTTCCTTTACCTCCAACTCTTACAAAATATCTTTGAAGGTGAAGGCTACTAAAAAAGACATCTAAGTTCTATAAGCCTATAGTAGATTCATTCAATTTCCTATAAGTTGAATCTTTGTCCCTCCTCCAAGCTTCACTTAGTTTGCATGTTTCTTGTTTGAAGAAGTTTATTAACAAAAAAATTCATACCTAATATACATTAGTTGAGCTAGATACATAAGATGATCAATCTCTTGACATCTAAGTGTATCCTCAATTACCATTCACACCAACTCTACAACCACACCATCACAGAGGTCCTCATCCAATGTAATAGTGTCTGACTATAAGACATAACATGCGAAACCCTATTCCAAGTGCAAGAATAATTTCCTCACCTCAACCTTTGAGGACAAAGCCTTTTAAGGGGAGTGGTGGCATGTATAGTCCTAACTATTTTTCTTAGTTAATTAATTTTGCATTAAGCTTTATTAGTAAGAGCATCAAACACATATGCTTTGTAAGTCGGCCCTTTGTTAGGTAGGTTTATCCCACATGCATCAAAAGTAGTATTTCTCTTGGATAAAATTAGCTAAATATAGGGTTTGATTGAAGAATGGGTTATCCATAAATTACATTATATCTAGCAATTCTCAAAGGAAGTTGTACTCTCAAAGAGGCGAGTGATATTCTATAATTAAACTCTATTAGTTAAACACTATAATATTCAATGTACTTTCATTTTAACATTTACTTTCTATATTTCATGTTTTTGGCTAATATATTGTAAGAAGGAACATTAAATGGAGACATAAATCTCAATCTTATTAGGGACAATTTTTATAATTGCAAATGTTTACATAGGTGAGCATTTTAACTTTGTAATATAAAAGATTTAGAAATTTCTCTTGAATGTTACCTAGTGGTTTGATGGAGTAGGTTTCTAGATTTTCTATTAGGTGCTAGAGGTAAGTTTAGAGGAAGGTCTCATGCAACTCCTTAACTTATTTTATTTATCAATCATTTCTTGAATGTTTTAGGAGTTTTTGGTGGAGTTAGCATCCTTGTGATTTATTTTTTTTCTTTTTTTGTTTATTTTAAACAATTGATAAATAAATGACAAAAATTTGGACATAGAATTTGAATTTAAAAATAAATGAAAAGAGAAGGAAATGAAATATGCACTACCATGTAACATTTTTGATTAGGTAGTGATAATTTTAATCCCCTGTCCCCATGCAGCTGCTTAAGTGCATTTTCTGCTTATATTTAAGCAGCAGGAGTGTTCCCATGCAAATTTAAAACTCTGGGAAAAGGATAATTTAGAATCTTACCTATTTTAGTGGAGCAGCTATTGTTTAGGAATTGGAAATAAGCTGTGGAAAAAAAATGGGGGCTGGAAAGAAGCAGTGGCTGCATATTAAAAAGCTGTGAGGTGGCTCCATAAATTTCTTTCCCTCTTTTTTATTTCTCTCCAATTTTTTGTTGATACATGCAAATAAATAATAATTACAAATTTTTTAGATGACTGCTTAAAAATAAGCAGTAAATTAAAATTCATGGGGCCACCAGCCCCACAAATTATTCCTAAAAAATTTGAGCAGTGACTGCTGACCAAAATAAGCTAAACAGCTGCATGGGGACATGCCCTAAGTTGCCTATTTTTTCATAGCTTATTTTCCATCCCTAAATTATAGTAACTCCACCGTTATAGAAAAGATAATATTTCTATGTTCAATTTAAAATCTACATGAGATCGTTTATGTTGTAAAGAAAAAACACATAAAATAGAGTAAAATAGAAAAACAGCCACAAGACCTTGGGAACAAAAAATGTTCTCTAGGTAGTCTTTTCTAAATTGAGAACCGAAAAAGTATTAAAGAAAACTGAGAACTGAAAAAGGATTAAAGAAAAAAGCTGCATTTTCCAAATATACCAGCTTTCCGGGGACTGCCTGGAGCATAAAAAACGGAGTGGGAATCTTTTCCAGAGGACTCCATTTTTCCTGTGGTAGGTTGTTGCTGAATATATTTTGTAACGTTTTTGACAAAATGGGTTCCATGCAATTTAAGCAATGTTACAAACACGAGGCATATCCAAATAGTTAAATGAAGGATACTATTCGGACTGACTACAAGGTGCGCATACCGTGCTCTCAGCTTTTGTATCCTTGCCCTTTCTTTACGTGCAGGTCAACTAACTTTCCTTGCAAGGACAAACAACCATGGCAGATGCAAAAGTGAATAATCACCATGGAAAGGAATGCGATTGTTGTTGCACAAATGCTTATGGAGTAGCAGAATCTATGGAAGAAATGGATTTCAATCGAAGTTTATGGGGAGCATGCGTGATTGGTGATTTAGAGCGAATAGAGAGGCTGATTTCCAAGGGAGTTGATGTCAATGCTGAGGATTCATCTGGATATGCGCCCCTGCACTATGCTGCCCGGAATGGCCATAGCCAAGCTTGTTCGGTTCTATTGAAGGTACCCATTTCATGTTTCAATTTAATTTTGCTTTTCAAAGTTGCATGCATTGATTTTTCGACATCATTTTTGTAAGGCAAATTCACTAAAGAAGTTAAGAAAGATGAATAATTCAGCTTCCATATTTTGCTTTCAGTTGACCAGTTTTTGTGCTTAGAAGTAAAATTAGTGTAAATTACTAATATATGATTAGTAAGTCGTTCAATCTACAGTAAAGACTAGTCTTCTTTGCACCGGCTTTTAGTTACGAATGTTATTCACTCCATTTTGAATTTATTTGATAGGACCCCAGTGTAGAAATTGACATTATTTAGAAGTCTACATTGTCATATAGCTCCAATCTCTAGGAATTAATTTTTGGAAAGGTGAAATCAGGATGCACTAAGAGTATCATAGTTAACCAGTCTTTTAGATATAGGTAAGTGCAAGAGTGGAAATTTTTTAAATTTTGGGATTTTTGAAAATGTTTGTGTAGTGGAAGTGGTCATGATTCCCTGGTGAGGGTACTTGGCTTATGAAGAACCTACCATAGTTCCATTCTTACTGTGAGCATAGTGATCCAAAGAAATACATTGACGCAATGACAAAATGACTGTTGAAAGTGTATACCCTAAGATGGTCCCTGCCTCTCTCCTTTTGGCTCTTCCTCTTCCTACCCCGCAAAAAAGTTTGTATAAGGCTTGCAAAAGAAGAAATACAAAAAAATAAGTTTGTGTAAAGCCTTGCATAAGAGGAATATACAGACGTACATAAATATAATGTCTAAATTTCTCATGTTTTTTCTTGAGTTTTTTGGTTTAAAGGACTTATGGGACTGTCAGGCCTCTCTAAATCTTTTCTTTTTCTTTTTGTTTCTTCAGTATTAAAAAGGGCACAAGCGTCTTTTCCTTTTTTGTCTTAATTAAAAATTATCAGGTTTTGAGTTTTTGTCTGGACAGGATTCACAAAAGCAAAGAAGTTCAACTTTAGCCTAGGCTTAGACAATGTTTTAGCAAATGATAGTGTTGTAGGCAACCAATGCCTTGTTCCTTTGCCCCATGGCACATTTTTCATTTAAAATTGCCAAAACTTATGTTAATTTTGCCAGGAGTTGTGCTGAAACACTTAACAAGATCAGGTGTAATCAGCCCAATATGCTATGCTATCAATGTAAGAGACTTTTAAATGTAAAGAAGGATTAATTTTATTTCTTTGCCCCACTGTTACATCCCTTGTTGAAAATCACCAGAACTTATGTTAACTTGTCTGGAGGTGTGCTGTGATACGTTTAAAGATTTGGTGTAATCAGCCCAATATGTTATGCTATTGATGTAAGAGACTGTTGAATGTTCACAAAGAATAACTTTATTATGAGGGGGATAGATGAGAATAAAACATAAGTTTGTTCCAGGAAAAAAATAAAGTATAATTGTATTAGAGGGAAACAATATAAATTTGAAATAAAGATGTGTGACACCAAACTTTTGTTTAGAGGCAATGTTGTCACATTGGCGCAATAGGTGTGTAAACCAAAGAATAAGCTTATATTAGCACCAATTAATTTGTTGGCCACATGACACATTATCGAGCACCTTCAAGATGTGAAGACAAACCTCTCCTTCAAGCTTTGCTTCCTTAACATGACACATTATTCCTTCCATTAATTCTTTTGACTCAATCTCCTTCAATTCGCGGTGCTCCCATGTAAATGCTGAATGGAGAGGTGCTTGTCATAATCTTACACATACAAAGCCTTGGACTGTTTGAAAGCCATAGTTAGTAATCTAAGGATATTTGTATGCACTGTCTATATTCATGGCCCAAAGGACAAAGGTAGAAGTTTGATGATAAAAGTAGTAAGTGAATTTTCCTTGGGTATTGCGAAACCAATAAGGCTTAATTGAAGATAAAGTAGGTGCATGCATTCCACTATGTTATCTTTGATGAAGGGATAAAGGATGTTGGTTTCAGCACAATTCAACTTCTAGCCAATGCAAATGGAAAAATCAAGATTCAACACCTCTTAGCAAACACCATGTCAGATTAATTGAAAACTCAACACATGATCTAATGAGCTTGAGGTTATGGAGATAGCAGAAAAAGACATGCAATTAGTACTTGACAAAATATTTATGAGCCAAAATTTCTTGGTCAAGAAATACCCAAAATTACCTGATTTAATTTTGGCAGGAAAACCGACAGTGTTTTTAAACACTTGAGAATTTAAAATAGTATTAAATAATAATAATATTAAATGATAAAATAAAATTTACATTATTAAAAATAATATTTAAATTTTATTGTGTAATCCTGGCCGACCCCTTGGAAGGCGCTAAAGTTGAATTTTGAATTAAGTTTTCTTCTGGCCAACCTCTTATAGCTGGCACCTATGTTTGATATTCATTTGGGGTCATTGCTCTTGATGGAGGCATCGAATAATGACATGGCGATTTGACCGTGTAGTTGGCAAATGATTTGGTAGGACACAAACCCTTCCAGAACTGTGTCGTTGTTTGCTCACAAGTTCCTATTCTGAATTGAGCATTTTGTTATTTCAGGTTGGATGCAAGGGGCATGCACAAAAGGTGTGACTATTAGCGATTGTAGGGTCGAGCCCTCCAAGCTTTAGCCAACACCTCCATTCGGGTATTGGACTTGGAGTCAACTAGCTATAAGTTGCTATCAAAGGAACATTCAAGGGTTGGAAGTGTTGCTACATAGAGAGAATTCTGGCCAACGACCCATTGCTAGTAGATTTGACCGTTTCAAGACTATCGACTATTGGCATTGATCAAATAAGAAGTGTCCAAGGCTACCACGGATTCCAAAAATCAAAGTATCGTTCAAAGGGTTCTGTAGACTGGCACGCATTCAGGATTGGGAGAGTAAGGACGAACGACACCATTGTTAGAGGTGCCTGAGAGCTCATTCATCGGGTCTTGCTTCCTAATTATAGTCAATCCCTCGCATTCAAGCCTATGTGGGAAAGCATATCATCATGTATATGTAATGTATGTTATTCATCTGGATCTATGTAAACATTATATTTGATATGAGCGATTTTATTATGAGCTGTTCTTTGTCGCCATTATCTCCTTAGTAAAAATCAGCTTCCTTCAATCAAAATATTTGATACTTTGTTGGCTCTTTGTGACACTGTTCTGCCAGCGTATGAACTCTAAGTAATTACATATATGCATAGCAAAAGCAATCGTTATCTGAATTAACTATAATATCCAGGCTTGTTCATTTTATATATGTCTACAGTCGTGAGTGCCTGAGTCGTGAATTGGCCATTTAACATTTTAGCGCAGAATTCTGGCTTGGCATCGTATAGTGGTATCAAAGCGACAATCCTGGCCAGCCTGGGGACGATCTGATCTATATGCAATTGAGATCAAAGAGATCTGAGGGCAATTGAGAGAGAAAGGAAGAAGGCTGAAGCATCCTCTTAGGACGGGAACAGTGGAATAGGAGGCAGAGGTAAGAAAGAGATGGTAGATTTAAGTGATGAGTTCAAATTGTTCCTGCAAGAACATAAACAAGTGAAACAAATGCTGGTACAAATGATGCAGACCCTCACTAACACAATCACTAGCAACAAATCAGGACCCGACAATGCTAACGAAGACAATTCAGAGCGATCTGGATGAGCGAATCATAGTAGAACATCAAATGGAACGACCCTCAAACTCTCCCAGCCTGTATTTCTGCTTAGGATAGAGGTACCTTGGGAGGGAGAAGGACAAAATCAACCTGATTTTAACAGCATTATGGATGAGTATTTGTAATGTGCTACCCCAATTGTGATTTTAAGTTTTCTCACTCTCAACACATGAAATAAAGATTTTGGAAATGAAGCTTTACTTTTTAATGGATTTTGCTCTGTATTTTTATAATGCAAGAATACAGATAAAGAGGTTCCAAAATCTGCCACAAATATTTTCAAATGGACAAACAATAGAAACTGAATATATCAACTGAGCAACAATCTCATAAAGTTAATAAGTTGATAACATTCTGACCTTTGTATCTTGAAGCACAGGTATCTGCGCATGAATACTTGGTTTTGGAGGGGTACACCACCTTACCACGCAAGCTTCAGCAATAGTAATACTTAGATGCAATATATTGACAACTCAAAAGCACTACATTGACAACTGTTGCTCAATAAACAACAGATACGTTTTTTCCAAATTGCCAAGCACAGGCCCAATGAAGCTACAACAGTTTATTAATAAATTGCAATTATCAGAAATCACCACGATTGCTTATATATAGACCACCAAGCGTTAATAGACACTGGAGCTCCAATGATACACCACAAGCTATGCCTTTTCAATTTGTAAAAGCTTGCTCTCTGAGATTTTGTATGAAATTTATATCCACGATAAAGGACTTCACACGGCTTGCAATTCCCAAGCGTCCTGTTAGTAAAGTTGAGGATTTGGGAAGAAATTAATATCAATTCGGCAAACTCCTGGTACTCACACGACCTTCACCAACTAAGGAAGTAACCAAATTCTAACCATCGATTCCTTTAATCTCATCATCTTTCCCAAGCGACAGTATTATAGAATTCCAAGTTATTTGGATTGCTTGACTTCCTTTTATCGGCTTCTATACCACATTATTTCTCCAGTTGGCTTAGCATGTACAATGAGCAACAAGAATGGGAAATGTTATGAGATATAATTGTTTAGCTTCAAAATGGTAAATCAAGCTATGTTGTGCTCACTATGCCAAAGCGGTGATCTTTCTTTATATCCCATTTGTTTTCTTAAAAGACTTGAAGCTACAATAATCCTCCCAGTCAGGAGTTATTGAATTTTTTTCTCTCCAAAGGCTCTTGAATATGAATCTTCCGCAAATGATATATTAGCTGCTTCCATACAAGTCAAAGCAATCGATTCCCATATTATCACGACCCCTAGACCTTTAGATAATCTTTAAATTGGCGGCCCAGTAAGTAGAATTGCTTGGTGAAGACTCTTAGCTTGCGCAACACTTCAATATTTTGAATTTGTGAGCCTCCAGATTCCACGACTCTTGACACGCCATTAAAACAACCTCATTCTTGGCCTGAGATATCCATTTATGGGAGGAAGTGGTTGGATTGGCAAGACTAAGTAATTCCAGAAGCTCTAACGGCTTTTGCTTTCCTTGACCATGACTTGATTGGGCTATTCGATTAATTGGTTAATGTCATGATATATACATCATCATCCAATCTTGGAATGGAGCCGACTAATTAAATAAAGCTTCGATTGCTTCCTTGAGACTTACCGCACCAAACAATATTTGCCTCTCCTACTTCATATCACTATTTAAAGATTCTCTTAAATCTTTTAAATCAAACTAAGAAATAGATTGCAAGTTCGAACAAATTGCTTATGGGATTTATTCACAATTTTGAGTAGCAATGTATTCCGTAAAGAACAGATTTAACACAATCACGAGGTATACAAAACATCATTCAATTATCCTTTGTGTAATTCCCGGAAAGTAGTTACACAAGCCAAGACATTCTTATTTCACAACTGTAGAAGAATTTTAAACAATAAATCTTAAAATACATATGCACAAATTTCTTCAGGTTAATACTTCACAAAAAGGAAATTACATAAATAATTCAATCTCCATTAATATTCAAACTCCAACACAATTCTTCTGCAAAAACTTTTAGCACTGGACTGATTGAACAATTTAATCAATACCAACTCTAAAATTTGTCTTATAAATAAGACTCACAAATTTCGTCAAGAGACCAATCAATTAAGCCCAAGCGAGAAGCCTGAACGATTTCTCTAGCCACCAGCTAGGGTGGATAATCTCACCACCGGAGCTGATCTTCTTTCAGAGGGTTTCCGTCCTCAAAAAGGTTGTGATGAACTCTGTTCAACACTATCTTGAAACTCCAAAAACAAATTCAATAGAACTTCAAACAAGCTCTTGCAAACTCTTATTCATTCCTCTTTGTAACTCCTCATGACCTCTTGAATTCTCCTCTTTTATTTTTCACTTTTAATTTTATCTTTTGAGAATTTATACAAAGCAACTTAATTAATTCACTTAACTTTTAATAACTTAAGTTACTTTAATACCATTAAATAATTAATTTTAGTTGCCTTTATATTTTAACTTCTTTCGTGACAACTTAAAATTAATTATTTAATTATATGTTGACTCAAAAATTGGGAACATTACAGTATTAGAAACTTGACGCCCTCACATGAGTAGAGATCCCTTTTGATCAGTTCAACAATGCTAGGAAGGGGTTTGGAAGTGATGGGAGAGAGCATTTGCAGTGAGTCAATAAAGATCTTTAGTACAAAGTCAGCAAGCTTTCACTCCCTACATTTGATGGCTCAGTGAAGGTTATTGCACACACATGGGCGCAAAAGATAGATACATACTTCTCTCTTAGCCCTATGATTGGAGATGAAGCTGTCAAAGTTTGCCACTTTGCATTTGGAAGGTGTGGCTCACGAATGGTGGGACCACGGTCTTGTGACGCAAGGGTTTGACCTTGTTACTACATATGCTGATTTCACACAAAAGCTTATGGAGAAGTTTGATAGAAAGGATCCAGAGGTGTACTTCCAAGATTTGACAAGGGTAAAGCAGCTTGGGACAGTGGATGATTATGTTTCAGAATTCCGAAGGCTAGCTGTTATGGTTCCAGATGTTTCCGATAAGAGATTTATGTTCCTCTTCATCGAAGGGTTATTAGAATCTTATCATGGTTTGGTAAGAGCTTTAGAGTCGACATAATTGGAAGAAGCTATTCGAAGGGCCTTGAACCTTGAGGACTCCACCACGAAGAGTAAGTCTATGATCAAGAACGTGCCAATAGGATAGCCAAAGAAGCCATCCCACAAGTTTACTCCTCAACTGACGAACCCACCACCATGATCTCATGGGATGGACGTGTCTAGGAACGAGCTATGAAGAAAGGGATTGTGCTACCATTGCAAGGAATCTTGGGCACGGGGTCACAGGTGTAGGGGAAAAGGACAAATCCACTATATTGAGGTAACCTCTGATGATGATGTTGAAGAGGGGGAAGGTGAATTTGCAAGCTTTATTGATGAAGAGGTGAATGTAGAGACATTGGCAAGAGAACAGGCAAGAGACACTCTTGCAACGCTTTCAAGAGCACCTATGTATCATTCTCTTCGCATTAGAGGGGAGTTACATGGGCAGAGGGTAACAGTATTTTTTTAAAATTAAAATGGGTAAAAACTTTATTGAAAGCAAGAAAGTAACAATACAAAGAGATCAAGGATCCAACAGGCTCCCACGAAAAGAAAGCACAAGAATACCCAACCAAGACAAAACCTCCACCCACATAGCAACAATCACCTCAGCCAACCAAATCCTCAAAAATGACCCTCTCTAAATCATGACGATAATTAGGGGACAGCTGCCCCCAACCCTCAATCTTCCAATCATCATCATGCTCTAAAGCCCACTTGGCCAAACAATTAGCAGCTCTATTCCATTCGCGCGGGATGTGGGTAAAAGACACCACCTCCAGCATAGAGCACATCTGCAAAATCCGACAAACAACCAAAGCAAGCTGCCAATTAACATCAGTCAACTTTTGCTCATTCAACAAATTAACAATAATCTGTGAATTAGATTTACAAATAATCCTATGCCAACCCAAAGCACAAGCACGCTCAATAGCCCAGAGAATTGTCAACCCCTCCATAAAGTTGTTAGAATGCTGCCCTTTATGAATGGAGAAAAAGAAAATAATCGAGCCAGAATAGTCTCTTGCAACTCCACCAATCCTAGTAGGCTCTGGATTACCCCTAGAGGAATCATCAGTATTGATCTTCAAAATATCTGCTGGAGGAGAAAACCATCTTCTAACCTTTTGAACCTTCTTTTTAACCTGCCTACCTCTTCTGACACAAGCAGAGATGAAAGTCAAACCCTGTAAGCGCAAACTATTCACAATCTCAACATCACTCCTTTCCAAAGGATACTCCACTTCACATTTGGCTTCCATCGTCTTCTGGATCATACCAACAATTTTGTGCCAGACTTGTTGAACCATCAGCCTATCCCCATGAAAAATCCTATGATTCATTTCCAGCCAATTTTCCAAAGGATGAAGGTAGGACCAATACACCACACAATCTGGAGGAAAGAGGCTTGAGAAGGAGGTCTTCTCAGATTGCCCCGAAACTCAACAAGGGAAGAAGCATGAACGCAAGGATGTTTCCAAACACCCCACCAGAAATGCCAAAGCAACAAAGAAAAGTAACAATGAAAAAGCAAGTGGGATGAATCCTCCTCATTGCATCCGCACAGAATATAAACAGAAGGGCCCTAGAATCCCCCTTTCTGAAGATTATCCCAAGTCAAACATCTATTCCAAGCTAGAGTTCACACAAAGTAATTACACTTTGGCTAAGAGAACTTGTTCCAACATGTTTCCACCAAGGAACCTCCACCCCACCAAATTTACGAATCAACAATTCCTGATACCCACTAGCCACAGTGAATGCACCCTTAGTATCCAGACTCCAAGCAAGAATATCCTTATCCCTAAGAGAGTTGCACTGCCTACTAGCCAAAATATTTTGAAGCTTGGCACAGTCCTCCTCTGAACCAACAACAGGCCAATTGCAAGGATCCTTCCACCTAGCCACCTCCATCTACCCACAGGGGTAGGAAGTCTTAAAATCAATCACCCTTGACCAGCCAACCTCCAAGAAGCTCTGCCAAAAATTCAGTAAATTAGGATATTGGCGCAAAATGGGGGGAAAACCGTCCCAAGAATTAGACCAGAAGAGAGCCTCAACCCCCCTATTACATATCCAGAACAAGCCCTCCTTGATCAGCACAACCCCTTTCTTTAGCGTTCCCCAAATCACAAAACCTTTCCCCACTAGAGGATAACGGGGAATCTCCTCCTTTGGAACCCCCTGAAGGTACTTATGAGATAAAATCTTGGCCCAGATATGATTCTATTCCAAACACCACCTCCAACAAAACTTGGCAGCCAATGCCAACCCGGTCAGAGTTGACTGCCGCAATCCAAGTCCCCCAAACTACTTCGGACTACAAACAATATCCCACTTCACAAGTCTCCACTTCGAGGAAGACAAACTGCCTGCCCATAAGAATTGTCTAGCCAAAGAGTCCAAATCCTTAACAAAACCAACCGGAGCCACCTGAAGCATACATCTATAGATGGGAAGAGCCTGCACCACTGATTTAAGCAGCTGAACACGCCCAGTAAAGGAAAACCATCTATGAGTCCAATGATTAACCTTCTCACGAAACTTGTCAAGAATATTTTGCCAAGACTCCCTAGGAAGAATACTAGAAGAGATAGGAATGCCAAGATAGGTTAAAGGAAGAGAACCAATTTGAAACCTCAAGATACAAGCAATCCTTTGTTGAATGAGCCGTGGAGTATTGAAAAAGAAAATGGAAGATTTATCTTCATTAATCATTTGACTAGAAATAAGAAGATAAGCATTCAAATCGTTGCGCAAATTAGTGACTTCCCTGACCTTAGCCATACCCATCAAAGCAGTATCATCCACAAATTGCAGGTGAGATTGAGGAGGCAAACCATTTCCCCACACCCATCCCTGAATAAGGCCTAACTGCACATTACGCTTCAACACTCTCCCGAAACCTTCAGCAAGGAGAATAAATAAATAAGGAGGGAGAGGATCCCCTTGACGAAGGCCTCTAGAAGCACCAAAAAGAGAAGGCTCACCATTTATCAGCATCGAAAAGGAAGTGGAAGTAACACAGCTTATAACCCTTTGGACCCACTCCTTAGCAAAACTAAAGGCTATAAGAACTTTGCACAAGAAGGACCACTTAACTCTATCATAGGCCTTTACCATATCCAACTTGATGAACATAGCCTTTTCTTTCGAGGACGCCATAGAGTGAATAGTTTTAGTAGCAATGACCACTCCATCCAGAATTTGCTGATCCGCCATGAAACCACTCTGTTCAGAGATAAGCCATCTAAGCCACTGCTTAAACCTTTTAGCAATCAACTTGTAAATGATTTTATAAACCACATTATAAAGGAAGATAGGATGAAACTTACTTAGCTGATCCATTCAAAGCCCTAAAAATCTGCTTATTCTTTTGAGACTCTCGAACCAACTCCAATAAATCCAGCTTAATGATATCCCAAAATTCTTGAAAGCTTTCAATCAGAAAGCCATCAGGGCCTAGGGCTTTCCCTTTCTTCATCTGACAGACAATAGCCTCCAATTCTTCCAGCAAAATGTAGCCCAAAAGGTGCTCATTCATCTCCCCAATAACCAAGGAGGGGATACAAGACAAAACCTGGTTTTCTTCCACCAAAACATCTTGAGAATCCTCTCTAAATAAGGAGGCAAAGAACTGAGAAGCTTCTCTGGACATATCATGCAAAGAAGATAAATGCTCACCCTTGACATTCACAAGAACAGTGTCTCTTGGCTTTCACCGCATTGAAGAAGAAAACAGTGTTTTTGTCCCCCTCCTGTAACCACTCAACACGAGCCTTTTGTTTCCAATAAATCTCCTCGCGCAGCTCACACTCTTCCAAAGCTTTCAAAGCCCTTGCCTCCTCCCCTAGTAAATCCTCCAAAAGGCCCAACTCCCTTATCTCCTGGGCAATAACATCCAAGTTGACTTGAGCAACAATCTTAGCATGAAAAATATTTCCAAAACACTGCCTATTCCACCGTTTGAGTTGATACTTCACATATTGCAGCAGTTTGGAAAAAGAATACATATCCATGCCATGAGCGGGTCTCCCCATCCGCCACCGTTCAGCCACATACTCCTGCAACGAAGGATCCCTTAACCACATAAGCTAGAACTTGAAAGAGGGGGATTGAGCAACACGAGCCAAAGAAGCAGATAATTTAATAGGCCAGTGATTTGAGCCCCTCCAGTCAAGAATCTTAGGACAAGTAGATCACGATCCTCCAATCTAGAAACAGGAAACCAAGAAATGGTCAAGTCTCTTAGTAATACAATTCTCTCCCGACCTCCTATTGTTCCAAGTAAACTGACCATTACTGGGCTTGATATTAACAAGATTCAAGGCATAAATGTTATTATGGAGAAGGAAAGTAGAGGGCTCCAACTCGCAATACCACCCTTCATTTCATCTAACTCAATAATGGCATTGAAATCACCAGCCATAATCCAAGGGAAAAAAGGAGCAAGGCTTAAAAAAAAAATGATAAGAGACCACAAATGTTGCTTACCAAGAAAATTAGTAGGCGTATAGATGTTTGATAGAAGAATAGTTTCCCCCGTCTCTAGGCTTTAGGCAATTGCAGAGATAGAAGACTTAGAGGACATCCACCAAAGAGGACGAATCTTCAAAGGGTTCCATAAGCAAGCCACACCCCCAACATTACCATGAGCCCCAATACACTAGCATTCACTCTGCCCCCACAGTTTCGGCAATAAACCAACCATACTCTCAACTGACAACTTAGTCTCCTGTAAAAAAAGAACTTCATGCGAGTGAATTCTCACCAAGTCACGAACAACTTTTTGTTGAGGGCCACTGTTCAAGCCCCTTACATTCCAGGAGAGGATGATCATTTCAAAGGATTAGAAAAGTGAGAGTCCAGAGTCTTAACAGATCTTGTCTCCACCAAAGTCTCCCCCATCATCTTGATTTTCTCTAAGCTTTTCTTTCTCCCAACCTTGGAAGGCTTCTTCGCAACCCCTTTTTTTCTGGTCTTTGTGAAGAAGTCCCAACGAGGGAGAAGCCTTGCTTCCTTTTACCGAATCAGACCCCACTTTCACCAATGGATTAGAGATCTCTCCCCCCCCAATCTTCGCATATATAAGAGTCTCAGATCTCCTAGAAACCACCAAACTAAGATCCGTCTCCATTTGCAAAGCACCAACCTCCTGTGAAGTCTGAGTGATATCTGGAATAATGCCTTCTTGAACCACCTCCAAAACACCTTGATCCATAACCATCATACCCGGATTCACCTCCTGCTGATTGAGGTCATCCAAAACCTCAAATCTATTAAAGATATCACCTTCTTGTCGCTCCTTAAAAGTACTCTTTTGACCACGATTCCTATTACAAGCCTTAACAGGAATAAAACCCTCTGCACCTGCAGCCGCACCAGAAATGGGAGCCTTGCCTTTGTCAACCATAGGGGGGTTCCGAGGAGGTTGAGAAGTCTGAGACTCAAAAGGTTTAGACCTCGGGCATCTTCGTTGCAAATGGCCATATTCATGACATAGGTGGCAACGAAAGGGCAATGTCTCATAATCTAGTTGCTGCACCCAAGAATATGAACCCGCACGAATTTCCAAAGAATCTGGTAGAGGGTTACTTAAATCAATCTCAACACAAAGACGAGCAAATGGCATTACCTTTTTATCTTGAGTTTGCTGAGAAGGATCCATTGGTTTCGCCAAAAGCGAAGCAACCATATGCAAGATGTCATTGTGACAACATTTGACTGGAAATCTAGGGAGACGCACCCACACCAGAACTTGATTCGGGAGCTCCTTCGAAGGATTAAAACTTTTGTGCCAGGGTTTAATAAATAACCCAGTTTGGTTGTGAAAATAATGCCCACCCTCAAAAACACTATTGTGATCTGCCATGTAGTGGAAAATCACCATGAAATAACTATTAGCTAACAACATAATCTCCATTTCACCTTTCGGAGCCCAAGTCTGCTGAGCCCACTATTCCAGAAAGTGGAGCGAAACCCGCATTCCCATGAATTTGCAAAAGCAACTCATGTTTAGAAAAATACTCAATATCTTCTGCAATCAATTCTGGTTGAATCACTAGTACTGGCCTTTCTTTGCATCTCTCCAGACAACCATTGACTTTTAGGATATGTGGTCCTCCAGTTGGAGCAAGCCCTCCAATCCCAAAATCATTAACAAACAAATTGTTCTCCACCACCCTCATCGAAGGAGACGGTGATTTTGCA
>VDFB02275369.1:0-52248 GCA_007258455.2 Sequoia sempervirens
TCATGTATATGTAATGTATGTTATTCATCTGGATCTATGTAAACATTATATTTGATATGAGCGATTTTATTATGAGCTGTTCTTTGTCGCCATTATCTCCTTAGTAAAAATCAGCTTCCTTCAATCAAAATATTTGATACTTTGTTGGCTCTTTGTGACACTGTTCTGCCAGCGTATGAACTCTAAGTAATTACATATATGCATAGCAAAAGCAATCGTTATCTGAATTAACTATAATATCCAGGCTTGTTCATTTTATATATGTCTACAGTCGTGAGTGCCTGAGTCGTGAATTGGCCATTTAACATTTTAGCGCAGAATTCTGGCTTGGCATCGTATAGTGGTATCAAAGCGACAATCCTGGCCAGCCTGGGGACGATCTGATCTATATGCAATTGAGATCAAAGAGATCTGAGGGCAATTGAGAGAGAAAGGAAGAAGGCTGAAGCATCCTCTTAGGACGGGAACAGTGGAATAGGAGGCAGAGGTAAGAAAGAGATGGTAGATTTAAGTGATGAGTTCAAATTGTTCCTGCAAGAACATAAACAAGTGAAACAAATGCTGGTACAAATGATGCTGGTACAAATGATGCAGACCCTCACTAACACAATCACTAGCAACAAATCAGGACCCAACAATGCTAATGAAGACAATTCAGAGCGATCTGGATGAGCGAATCATAGTAGAACATCAAACGGAACGACCCTCAAACTCTCCCAGCCTGTTTTTCTGCTTAGGATAGAGGTACCTTGGGAGGGAGAAGGACAAAATCAACCTGATTTTAACAGCATTATGGATGAGTATTTGTAATGTGCTACCCCAATTGTGATTTTAAGTTTTCTCACTCTCAACACATGAAATAAAGATTTTGGAAATGAAGCTTTACTTTTTAATGGATTTTGCTCTGTATTTTTATAATGCAAGAATACAGATAAAGAGGTTCCAAAATCTGCCACAAATATTTTCAAATGGACAAACAATAGAAACTGAATATATCAACTGAGCAACAATCTCATAAAGTTAATAAGTTGATAACATTCTGACCTTTGTATCTTGAAGCACAGGTAACTGCGCATGAATACTTGGTTTTGGAGGGGTACACCACCTTACCACGCAAGCTTCAGCAATAGTAATACTTAGATGCAATATATTGACAACTCAAAAGCACTACATTGACAACTGTTGCTCAATAAACAACAGATACGTTTTTTCCAAATTGCCAAGCACAGGCCCAATGAAGCTACAACAGTTTATTAATAAATTGCAATTATCAGAAATCACCACGATTGCTTATATATAGACCACCAAGCGTTAATAGACACTGGAGCTCCAATGATACACCACAAGCTATGCCTTTTCAATTTGTAAAAGCTTGCTCTCTGAGATTTTGTATGAAATTTATATCCACGATAAAGGACTTCACACGGCTTGCAATTCCCAAGCGTCCTGTTAGTAAAGTTGAGGATTTGGGAAGAAATTAATATCAATTCGGCAAACTCCTGGTACTCACACGACCTTCACCAACTAAGGAAGTAACCAAATTCTAACCATCGATTCCTTTAATCTCATCATCTTTCCCAAGCGACAGTATTATAGAATTCCAAGTTATTTGGATTGCTTGACTTCCTTTTATCGGCTTCTATACCACATTATTTCTCCAGTTGGCTTAGCATGTACAATGAGCAACAAGAATGGGAAATGTTATGAGATATAATTGTTTAGCTTCAAAATGGTAAATCAAGCTATGTTGTGCTCACTATGCCAAAGCGGTGATCTTTCTTTATATCCCATTTGTTTTCTTAAAAGACTTGAAGCTACAATAATCCTCCCAGTCAGGAGTTATTGAATTTTTTTCTCTCCAAAGGCTCTTGAATATGAATCTTCCGCAAATGATATATTAGCTGCTTCCATACAAGTCAAAGCAATCGATTCCCATATTATCACGACCCCTAGACCTTTAGATAATCTTTAAATTGGCGGCCCAGTAAGTAGAATTGCTTGGTGAAGACTCTTAGCTTGCGCAACACTTCAATATTTTGAATTTGTGAGCCTCCAGATTCCACGACTCTTGACACGCCATTAAAACAACCTCATTCTTGGCCTGAGATATCCATTTATGGGAGGAAGTGGTTGGATTGGCAAGACTAAGTAATTCCAGAAGCTCTAACGGCTTTTGCTTTCCTTGACCATGACTTGATTGGGCTATTCGATTAATTGGTTAATGTCATGATATATACATCATCATCCAATCTTGGAATGGAGCCGACTAATTAAATAAAGCTTCGATTGCTTCCTTGAGACTTACCGCACCAAACAATATTTGCCTCTCCTACTTCATATCACTATTTAAAGATTCTCTTAAATCTTTTAAATCAAACTAAGAAATAGATTGCAAGTTCGAACAAATTGCTTATGGGATTTATTCACAATTTTGAGTAGCAATGTATTCCGTAAAGAACAGATTTAACACAATCACGAGGTATACAAAACATCATTCAATTATCCTTTGTGTAATTCCCGGAAAGTAGTTACACAAGCCAAGACATTCTTATTTCACAACTGTAGAAGAATTTTAAACAATAAATCTTAAAATACATATGCACAAATTTCTTCAGGTTAATACTTCACAAAAAGGAAATTACATAAATAATTCAATCTCCATTAATATTCAAACTCCAACACAATTCTTCTGCAAAAACTTTTAGCACTGGACTGATTGAACAATTTAATCAATACCAACTCTAAAATTTGTCTTATAAATAAGACTCACAAATTTCGTCAAGAGACCAATCAATTAAGCCCAAGCGAGAAGCCTGAACGATTTCTCTAGCCACCAGCTAGGGTGGATAATCTCACCACCGGAGCTGATCTTCTTTCAGAGGGTTTCCGTCCTCAAAAAGGTTGTGATGAACTCTGTTCAACACTATCTTGAAACTCCAAAAACAAATTCAATAGAACTTCAAACAAGCTCTTGCAAACTCTTATTCATTCCTCTTTGTAACTCCTCATGACCTCTTGAATTCTCCTCTTTTATTTTTCACTTTTAATTTTATCTTTTGAGAATTTATACAAAGCAACTTAATTAATTCACTTAACTTTTAATAACTTAAGTTACTTTAATACCATTAAATAATTAATTTTAGTTGCCTTTATATTTTAACTTCTTTCGTGACAACTTAAAATTAATTATTTAATTATATGTTGACTCAAAAATTGGGAACATTACAGTATTAGAAACTTGACGCCCTCACATGAGTAGAGATCCCTTTTGATCAGTTCAACAATGCTAGGAAGGGGTTTGGAAGTGATGGGAGAGAGCATTTGCAGTGAGTCAATAAAGATCTTTAGTACAAAGTCAGCAAGCTTTCACTCCCTACATTTGATGGCTCAGTGAAGGTTATTGCACACACATGGGCGCAAAAGATAGATACATACTTCTCTCTTAGCCCTATGATTGGAGATGAAGCTGTCAAAGTTTGCCACTTTGCATTTGGAAGGTGTGGCTCACGAATGGTGGGACCACGGTCTTGTGACGCAAGGGTTTGACCTTGTTACTACATATGCTGATTTCACACAAAAGCTTATGGAGAAGTTTGATAGAAAGGATCCAGAGGTGTACTTCCAAGATTTGACAAGGGTAAAGCAGCTTGGGACAGTGGATGATTATGTTTCAGAATTCCGAAGGCTAGCTGTTATGGTTCCAGATGTTTCCGATAAGAGATTTATGTTCCTCTTCATCGAAGGGTTATTAGAATCTTATCATGGTTTGGTAAGAGCTTTAGAGTCGACATAATTGGAAGAAGCTATTCGAAGGGCCTTGAACCTTGAGGACTCCACCACGAAGAGTAAGTCTATGATCAAGAACGTGCCAATAGGATAGCCAAAGAAGCCATCCCACAAGTTTACTCCTCAACTGACGAACCCACCACCATGATCTCATGGGATGGACGTGTCTAGGAACGAGCTATGAAGAAAGGGATTGTGCTACCATTGCAAGGAATCTTGGGCACGGGGTCACAGGTGTAGGGGAAAAGGACAAATCCACTATATTGAGGTAACCTCTGATGATGATGTTGAAGAGGGGGAAGGTGAATTTGCAAGCTTTATTGATGAAGAGGTGAATGTAGAGACATTGGCAAGAGAACAGGCAAGAGACACTCTTGCAACGCTTTCAAGAGCACCTATGTATCATTCTCTTCGCATTAGAGGGGAGTTACATGGGCAGAGGGTAACAGTATTTTTTTAAAATTAAAATGGGTAAAAACTTTATTGAAAGCAAGAAAGTAACAATACAAAGAGATCAAGGATCCAACAGGCTCCCACGAAAAGAAAGCACAAGAATACCCAACCAAGACAAAACCTCCACCCACATAGCAACAATCACCTCAGCCAACCAAATCCTCAAAAATGACCCTCTCTAAATCATGACGATAATTAGGGGACAGCTGCCCCCAACCCTCAATCTTCCAATCATCATCATGCTCTAAAGCCCACTTGGCCAAACAATTAGCAGCTCTATTCCATTCGCGCGGGATGTGGGTAAAAGACACCACCTCCAGCATAGAGCACATCTGCAAAATCCGACAAACAACCAAAGCAAGCTGCCAATTAACATCAGTCAACTTTTGCTCATTCAACAAATTAACAATAATCTGTGAATTAGATTTACAAATAATCCTATGCCAACCCAAAGCACAAGCACGCTCAATAGCCCAGAGAATTGTCAACCCCTCCATAAAGTTGTTAGAATGCTGCCCTTTATGAATGGAGAAAAAGAAAATAATCGAGCCAGAATAGTCTCTTGCAACTCCACCAATCCTAGTAGGCTCTGGATTACCCCTAGAGGAATCATCAGTATTGATCTTCAAAATATCTGCTGGAGGAGAAAACCATCTTCTAACCTTTTGAACCTTCTTTTTAACCTGCCTACCTCTTCTGACACAAGCAGAGATGAAAGTCAAACCCTGTAAGCGCAAACTATTCACAATCTCAACATCACTCCTTTCCAAAGGATACTCCACTTCACATTTGGCTTCCATCGTCTTCTGGATCATACCAACAATTTTGTGCCAGACTTGTTGAACCATCAGCCTATCCCCATGAAAAATCCTATGATTCATTTCCAGCCAATTTTCCAAAGGATGAAGGTAGGACCAATACACCACACAATCTGGAGGAAAGAGGCTTGAGAAGGAGGTCTTCTCAGATTGCCCCGAAACTCAACAAGGGAAGAAGCATGAACGCAAGGATGTTTCCAAACACCCCACCAGAAATGCCAAAGCAACAAAGAAAAGTAACAATGAAAAAGCAAGTGGGATGAATCCTCCTCATTGCATCCGCACAGAATATAAACAGAAGGGCCCTAGAATCCCCCTTTCTGAAGATTATCCCAAGTCAAACATCTATTCCAAGCTAGAGTTCACACAAAGTAATTACACTTTGGCTAAGAGAACTTGTTCCAACATGTTTCCACCAAGGAACCTCCACCCCACCAAATTTACGAATCAACAATTCCTGATACCCACTAGCCACAGTGAATGCACCCTTAGTATCCAGACTCCAAGCAAGAATATCCTTATCCCTAAGAGAGTTGCACTGCCTACTAGCCAAAATATTTTGAAGCTTGGCACAGTCCTCCTCTGAACCAACAACAGGCCAATTGCAAGGATCCTTCCACCTAGCCACCTCCATCTACCCACAGGGGTAGGAAGTCTTAAAATCAATCACCCTTGACCAGCCAACCTCCAAGAAGCTCTGCCAAAAATTCAGTAAATTAGGATATTGGCGCAAAATGGGGGGAAAACCGTCCCAAGAATTAGACCAGAAGAGAGCCTCAACCCCCCTATTACATATCCAGAACAAGCCCTCCTTGATCAGCACAACCCCTTTCTTTAGCGTTCCCCAAATCACAAAACCTTTCCCCACTAGAGGATAACGGGGAATCTCCTCCTTTGGAACCCCCTGAAGGTACTTATGAGATAAAATCTTGGCCCAGATATGATTCTATTCCAAACACCACCTCCAACAAAACTTGGCAGCCAATGCCAACCCGGTCAGAGTTGACTGCCGCAATCCAAGTCCCCCAAACTACTTCGGACTACAAACAATATCCCACTTCACAAGTCTCCACTTCGAGGAAGACAAACTGCCTGCCCATAAGAATTGTCTAGCCAAAGAGTCCAAATCCTTAACAAAACCAACCGGAGCCACCTGAAGCATACATCTATAGATGGGAAGAGCCTGCACCACTGATTTAAGCAGCTGAACACGCCCAGTAAAGGAAAACCATCTATGAGTCCAATGATTAACCTTCTCACGAAACTTGTCAAGAATATTTTGCCAAGACTCCCTAGGAAGAATACTAGAAGAGATAGGAATGCCAAGATAGGTTAAAGGAAGAGAACCAATTTGAAACCTCAAGATACAAGCAATCCTTTGTTGAATGAGCCGTGGAGTATTGAAAAAGAAAATGGAAGATTTATCTTCATTAATCATTTGACTAGAAATAAGAAGATAAGCATTCAAATCGTTGCGCAAATTAGTGACTTCCCTGACCTTAGCCATACCCATCAAAGCAGTATCATCCACAAATTGCAGGTGAGATTGAGGAGGCAAACCATTTCCCCACACCCATCCCTGAATAAGGCCTAACTGCACATTACGCTTCAACACTCTCCCGAAACCTTCAGCAAGGAGAATAAATAAATAAGGAGGGAGAGGATCCCCTTGACGAAGGCCTCTAGAAGCACCAAAAAGAGAAGGCTCACCATTTATCAGCATCGAAAAGGAAGTGGAAGTAACACAGCTTATAACCCTTTGGACCCACTCCTTAGCAAAACTAAAGGCTATAAGAACTTTGCACAAGAAGGACCACTTAACTCTATCATAGGCCTTTACCATATCCAACTTGATGAACATAGCCTTTTCTTTCGAGGACGCCATAGAGTGAATAGTTTTAGTAGCAATGACCACTCCATCCAGAATTTGCTGATCCGCCATGAAACCACTCTGTTCAGAGATAAGCCATCTAAGCCACTGCTTAAACCTTTTAGCAATCAACTTGTAAATGATTTTATAAACCACATTATAAAGGAAGATAGGATGAAACTTACTTAGCTGATCCATTCAAAGCCCTAAAAATCTGCTTATTCTTTTGAGACTCTCGAACCAACTCCAATAAATCCAGCTTAATGATATCCCAAAATTCTTGAAAGCTTTCAATCAGAAAGCCATCAGGGCCTAGGGCTTTCCCTTTCTTCATCTGACAGACAATAGCCTCCAATTCTTCCAGCAAAATGTAGCCCAAAAGGTGCTCATTCATCTCCCCAATAACCAAGGAGGGGATACAAGACAAAACCTGGTTTTCTTCCACCAAAACATCTTGAGAATCCTCTCTAAATAAGGAGGCAAAGAACTGAGAAGCTTCTCTGGACATATCATGCAAAGAAGATAAATGCTCACCCTTGACATTCACAAGAACAGTGTCTCTTGGCTTTCACCGCATTGAAGAAGAAAACAGTGTTTTTGTCCCCCTCCTGTAACCACTCAACACGAGCCTTTTGTTTCCAATAAATCTCCTCGCGCAGCTCACACTCTTCCAAAGCTTTCAAAGCCCTTGCCTCCTCCCCTAGTAAATCCTCCAAAAGGCCCAACTCCCTTATCTCCTGGGCAATAACATCCAAGTTGACTTGAGCAACAATCTTAGCATGAAAAATATTTCCAAAACACTGCCTATTCCACCGTTTGAGTTGATACTTCACATATTGCAGCAGTTTGGAAAAAGAATACATATCCATGCCATGAGCGGGTCTCCCCATCCGCCACCGTTCAGCCACATACTCCTGCAACGAAGGATCCCTTAACCACATAAGCTAGAACTTGAAAGAGGGGGATTGAGCAACACGAGCCAAAGAAGCAGATAATTTAATAGGCCAGTGATTTGAGCCCCTCCAGTCAAGAATCTTAGGACAAGTAGATCACGATCCTCCAATCTAGAAACAGGAAACCAAGAAATGGTCAAGTCTCTTAGTAATACAATTCTCTCCCGACCTCCTATTGTTCCAAGTAAACTGACCATTACTGGGCTTGATATTAACAAGATTCAAGGCATAAATGTTATTATGGAGAAGGAAAGTAGAGGGCTCCAACTCGCAATACCACCCTTCATTTCATCTAACTCAATAATGGCATTGAAATCACCAGCCATAATCCAAGGGAAAAAAGGAGCAAGGCTTAAAAAAAAAATGATAAGAGACCACAAATGTTGCTTACCAAGAAAATTAGTAGGCGTATAGATGTTTGATAGAAGAATAGTTTCCCCCGTCTCTAGGCTTTAGGCAATTGCAGAGA
This sequence comes from Sequoia sempervirens, assembly GCA_007258455.2. Classification (NCBI taxonomy): domain Eukaryota; kingdom Viridiplantae; phylum Streptophyta; class Pinopsida; order Cupressales; family Cupressaceae; genus Sequoia; species Sequoia sempervirens. The sequence goes on from VDFB02275369.1 coordinate 8,350, forward strand.
TAGAAGACTTAGAGGACATCCACCAAAGAGGACGAATCTTCAAAGGGTTCCATAAGCAAGCCACACCCCCAACATTACCATGAGCCCCAATACACTAGCATTCACTCTGCCCCCACAGTTTCGGCAATAAACCAACCATACTCTCAACTGACAACTTAGTCTCCTGTAAAAAAAGAACTTCATGCGAGTGAATTCTCACCAAGTCACGAACAACTTTTTGTTGAGGGCCACTGTTCAAGCCCCTTACATTCCAGGAGAGGATGATCATTTCAAAGGATTAGAAAAGTGAGAGTCCAGAGTCTTAACAGATCTTGTCTCCACCAAAGTCTCCCCCATCATCTTGATTTTCTCTAAGCTTTTCTTTCTCCCAACCTTGGAAGGCTTCTTCGCAACCCCTTTTTTTCTGGTCTTTGTGAAGAAGTCCCAACGAGGGAGAAGCCTTGCTTCCTTTTACCGAATCAGACCCCACTTTCACCAATGGATTAGAGATCTCTCCCCCCCCAATCTTCGCATATATAAGAGTCTCAGATCTCCTAGAAACCACCAAACTAAGATCCGTCTCCATTTGCAAAGCACCAACCTCCTGTGAAGTCTGAGTGATATCTGGAATAATGCCTTCTTGAACCACTTCCAAAACACCTTGATCCATAACCATCATACCCGGATTCACCTCCTGCTGATTGAGGTCATCCAAAACCGCAAATCTATTAAAGATATCACCTTCTTGTTGCTCCTTAAAAGTACTCTTTTGACCACGATTCCTATTACAAGCCTTAACAGGAATAAAACCCTCTGCACCTGCAGCCGCACCAGAAATGGGAGCCTTGCCTTTCTCAACCATAGGGGGGTTGCGAGGAGGTTGAGAAGTCTGAGACTCAAAAGGTTTAGACCTCGGGCATCTTCGTTGCAAATGGCCATATTCATGACATAGGTGGCAACGAAAGGGCAATGTCTCATAATCTAGTTGCTGCACCCAAGAATATGAACCCGCACGAATTTCCAAAGAATCTGGTAGAGGGTTACTTAAATCAATCTCAACACAAAGACGAGCAAATGGCATTACCTTTTTATCTTGAGTTTGCTGAGAAGGATCCATTGGTTTCGCCAAAAGCGAAGCAACCATATGCAAGATGTCATTGTGACAACATTTGACTGGAAATCTAGGGAGACGCACCCACACCAGAACTTGATTCGGGAGCTCCTTCGAAGGATTAAAACTTTTGTGCCAGGGTTTAATAAATAACCCAGTTTGGTTGTGAAAATAATGCCCACCCTCAAAAACACTATTGTGATCTGCCATGTAGTGGAAAATCACCATGAAATAACTATTAGCTAACAACATAATCTCCATTTCACCTTTCGGAGCCCAAGTCTGCTGAGCCCACTATTCCAGAAAGTGGAGCGAAACCCGCATTCCCATGAATTTGCAAAAGCAACTCATGTTTAGAAAAATACTCAATATCTTCTGCAATCAATTCTGGTTGAATCACTAGTACTGGCCTTTCTTTGCATCTCTCCAGACAACCATTGACTTTTAGGATATGTGGTCCTCCAGTTGGAGCAAGCCCTCCAATCCCAAAATCATTAACAAACAAATTGTTCTCCACCACCCTCATCGAAGGAGACGGTGATTTTGCACCAAAGGCAACACGAAAGTCCAAGGGAGAATTAACCCTAGACAATCCACCTAGATCCATTTTCCAAAGAGAAAACAAACCACACCCTTATGCCTCCCTTAGAAATGAACCACCCCCTCACAAGCAGCAAGAAGAGGAAAACTCCTCCCAAGACCGAGCCAAACACTAAATGAGCCAAAGGAAGAGAAAGCTACCCTTATACTTCCCCTCCACTGAGATCAAACACCACTGATCAACAAGAGAAAAGAAATAAGAAGCCTAAAACAAAAGATAAAAAAGAAGACGCTTCCCCAAGCAACAACAATCCCCCACACCAGCAAAAAACCCCCCATCAACCTACAGAACCAAACAAGCAGCCATAGTGAACACCGAACTCCAAAAAGGCCGAGCATGCAATATGAAAATGTGCACATGCAGAAGGAAGAGCGTAGCTAGGGCACTCGAGCCCTAGTGCGCACAACAACCAAACTCGACGCCATCTTCCTTGGAGCTCTATTCAAAGGGTAACAGTATTGATCGGTAGTGGAGCCACCCATAATTTCATCAATGAAGGGCTAGTGGCTAAGATGGGCTTGAGGGTGGAAGATTTTGAAGGGTTTAATGTGACAGTCGCAGATGGTTCACTATTCCATGCAATCGTCGGATTCAACAAATGGAGTTGACCATAGGAGGACACAAGATGCAGGATGATTTCTACATAGTTGGCATTGGTGAGACAAATGTGGTCTTGGGAGTGCAATGGTTGCACTTGCTTGGTGAGTACATGACCAACTATCGGATTTTGGAGTTGAAGTTTAAAGCTAATAGAAAGGAGGTCATTCTTCGAGGATTCTCCAAGGCAGGCCCTAAGGATGTTTCGACCAAGGGAACAGAGAAGACGAGGGCAAGAGCAAAAACACTCAAGGATCTGGATCTAAAGTTGCTTGAGGGCAAGCAACATCTGAGCGGGGTGGATTGTCATGTCCCCAAAATTACTTGATTTAATTTTGGCGGGAAAACCAACAGTGTTTTTAAACACTTGAGAATTTAAAATAGTATTAAATAATAATAATATTAAATGATAAAATAAAATTTAAATTATTAAAAATAATAATTAAATTTTATTGTTTAACACTGGCCAACCCCTTAGAAGACACTAAAGTTGAATTTTGAATTATGTTTTCTTTTGGCTGACCTCTTATAGTTGGCACCTATGTTTGATAGTTATTTGGGGTCGCTGCTCTTAATGGAGGCATCAAATAATGACATGGCGATTTGACCGTGTAGTTGGAAAATGATCTTGTAGGATGCAAACCCTTCTAAAACCGTGTCTGCTCAAAAGTTCCTATTTTGAATCAAGCATTTTGTTATTGCAGGTCGGACGTAAGGGGCATGCACAAAAGGCGTGAATATCAGTGATTTCAGGTCAAGCCCTCCAGGCTCTGGCCAACACCTCCGCGTGGGTATTGGACTTGGAGTCAACTCGCTATAAGTTGCTACTAAAGGAACATTCGAACGCTGGAAGTGTCACTACATAGAGAGAATTCTGGCCAACGACCCATTGCTAGCAGATTCGATTGTTTCAGGACCATCGTCTATTGGCATTGATCAACTACAAAGTGTCCAAGGCTACCACAGATTCTAGAAATTAGAGTGTCGTTCAAAGGGTTTTGCAGATTGGCACACATTCAGGATTGGGAGAGTAAGGACGAATGACGCCATAGGCACCTGAGAGCTTATTCATCAGGTCTTGCTTCCTAATTGTAGTCAATCCCTTGCATTCAAGTCTGTGCGGCTATACTAGGGAAAGTGTAAAGAGCTACCCTAAACTAAGAACAAATTTTTTCGATTTCACCAGCCAACTGCTCTAGGCATTTCGTCAAACAGTTTGTAACTCTGTTGTTCTGTGCTTAGAACTCCATTTATGATCATGAAATTAAATATTGATTTGGACAAAGCAGGAAAGAATAGATTGTTTTTCCATTAACCCAAAGCAGTGACTGACTTGGAAAACCATCAGTAATTTTGAAGGTTGTAGTCCTTTAACATTTACAAATTGCACAGTTTTACAAACAATATCAATTATAAGACTTTTGTTACAGTTGTTGCCAAGGATGCATCATTAAATAACATCATACACAAATTTAAATACATTCTTTCCCTTTATACTAAGTGCGATACAACCAAGACCTCCTAAATATCCAAGTGCATTTGAAGGGCAAATCTCAACTAATTTCTCATACACAGGATTAAGCAAATAATTCAATTTCTTGACCTGTAGCCTTAGCTTCAAATGGTTGTTGAAGCTATTCAAATTTGTCACATCAACTCGTTCTTCTCTCATAAAAAGCCGCTTCACGTGATGCACTCTTCTCAAATGTCATAATTCTTTCCCTTGAGCTGCACTGGTCAGATAGCCTTAACTCCAATAATCTTGAGAGGGATTTGAACTACTATTCTTCTTAATATGGTTTGGTGTGGCGTAACTTCTTGGAAGATAAGATTGGGGTGTCTACAACTTCTCTTCAAGTCATACAAAGCACGACCCACCTTTAGATAAACTTGACTACTTAGAAATTGCTAATGCTTAAGTTCATAGGTCGTCGCTCTATAGAAATTAGATATGAAATGAGCTTTTATTTAAATCCTTCGACTTGGCTTGTTCAACGATAATATTTTATTTTTTTCCCTTGCCACGTGAGCCTTAACAAAACCTTGCCGCCTCGACAAATCCTCTTGAGCTCAAGACTACCTCATAATCACTGTGAATTCTTTATCTTCTTTCTCCACATTTCTTCTCTTGTTTCTTTAATAACGGCTTCTCTTTTTCAATGAGTGGCTAGAATCCCTTCCTCAGGCTTGTGGCTCAACACAAAGGCAATCACAAATAACGTCGGTTTCCTCCAAATATGTGCCTAGGTTGCAATCCTATATGGCTTTTGAATACTCCAAACAAGGCATAGCTTATGGTTCCTGTAGCGACACCCAAGTGAATTCAAACTCCTGACAAATGTATTTTGAACCAGCTCCCAATGGTCTTTCCTGAGCTTAATAATATGAGATTGAACTAATTTCCGGTTTCTTGGAATTGAAACGGCTTTAGTATTTCTTTCAAACACCCGACATCTCAAGAATTCGGCAATTGATTCAACACTGCAGTATGCTACCCAATATCTTTTAACACGAAAATGTTAATATTCACATCCCCTGAACCTAAACATCACACCATCAATTTTAACAACTAAGCTGGATAGTAACGCCTCCTTCAATGGAAAATAGGAGATTTGAGAATCATATTAAAATCTGAAGCATCAACTTGTAATATTTGCACATACCTCGACGAATATTCAAGAGACGAGTCATAATCTTAAGAATGGTGACCTTTCCAGCATTAAACAAGTCAATCGATTCCCTTATTAGCGCCATGTCTCTCACCATAGCTTTTGACAATTACTAATTCAACAATTCCTTAACAATTCCATCAATCCTTGTGTATTTTCTCTCTATATTTGCTAGTGAAATGTATGTAGTCCATTCCTGTTATGTGTCAGGGAAAAATTGCACAACTAGATATAAGAGTAGATATTTTATTTAGATCTATATACAAACAGATACCTTTTTTCCTTGAAAATTGTCTCTGCAAGAGACTAAACAAAATTCCGAACTCGAAACGTTAATACCAATTGCGAAACTAGGGTGATTTCGCCAGTGCAAAATTGGGTTTTCATCCAATTCTCTGAACTTGTAGGGTTTCCATCCTCAAGTCCTGCAAACAAGCTCTCCAAAGAACCAAAATAAAACCAAGCCTACCTGCAATTAGCTCTCCTCAAAACTTTTATTTCTTTGCCTTGTCTCTTGGCTTTCTGTGACTCTTCAAATTTCCTTTTCACTTTTTAATTTCCAATTTGTGACTTATTTTTTAATCTGAATTTAATAAGCCACTTTAAATATAATATTATTTAATTAATAATATTTCCTTATGAATTAACATTTGGAGGAAAATATTAAATAATTAAAATAATATTATATTTCTCCATGTAACCAAAAACAGGACATTACAGAAAGTATCTCATCATATATATGTAATGTATGTTATTCATTTGGATTTGTGTAAACATTATATTTGATATGAGTGATTTTGTTATGAGTTGTTCTTTGTCGCCATTATCTCCTTGGTAAAAATCAACGTCCTTCAATCAAAATATTTGATACTTTGTTGGCACTCTGTGGCATAGTTCTGCCAGCGTATGAATTCTAAGTAGTTACATATATGCATAATAGAAGCAATTTTTATCTGAATTAACTATAATATCTAGGTGTAACAATAGAAAAAGTACACCTTTTCCTTTCTTGATTTGGGAATAATTAATGACAAATTGGACTTGATATTGCCTTAACCTAGTGTTGTAATGTGTTTTACACATTCACATAAGGTCTTGGGCCCTTTTTAAGCTAAATAAACCTAACTTTTCCTTAATTTAGTGTTGTAAAGTGTATTTATTTACACCTTCACATTAAATTTAGGAGGTGTCTGACTAACCTTTTTCATCTATGTTGATAACGTTTGTTGTATAATTTTCACATTGGATTTAGGGCCCTTTTAAGAAAATAGACCATATGTTTTGCTTAATTTATGTTGCAAAGTATATTTATTTACACTTTCACATTTAATTTTGAGCCCTCTTGCATTTGTGACCTTAATATTTCTTTAATAGGTCCCTAAGACCTTATGTGCATCCAAGGCAATTTCAAGCGAAATCCCGACAAATCAATAAATAAATTTAATTTATTAACACCCCAGCACTTTTCCACCTAAAAAGGCCCAGTGGGACGGTACGCACCTGGGATATGGGCAGATCCAATGGGACCGTATTGTAACACTCTATCTGATCTACGTTTAAAAATGTAAACTAACTAGTTTTCATCTAGGTTTATTTGCAATTAAACAAAAAATAAACAATTTAAACAATTAAAGTATTCAATTCCTCAACAACTTTAGAATTTCAGTTTTAGTGAAAAGGAATCAACTAACTAAAAACAATAATTGAAAACACAAAAGAACAATAATACTTTTCACGTGGTGAGGAGCGCCTCAGCAAATTTCAAGTTAATCGGAGCAGTGGAGCTATCAGAAGCAAGCAGTTGCTATTTATAGCAAATCACCTTAAAAAATGGGCTAAAAATAACAGGCCGACTAAAAATAGCAGTGTCAACAGGGTAACGAGGTCGCAAGGATGCAGTGTTTGAAATTTCAAATCGTTCTGAGCTTTAGAGATGCCAAAATCAGAGGGCTTACTATAAATAGCAGGGCATGGATAAACTAGCGAAAACGAGGAAAACGTGGCTAAGTCTGGAACTTCATCCTGCAGCCATGGCAAAATGCGCCCAAGTTGATGGAGAAGTGATAAAAATTTCTAAGTGTGAAAGCTCGTCCTGCTCACCATGTGAAATGCGCCAAAGTTCAGGAAAGTCAAAGAAAGTCAACACTTTTCATCCTCCTGCCTAGCTCAAATGCGCCCAAGGGAAATTGGAGAAAGCATGAAAATATTCTAAGGCAAAATTTCGTCCTGCTCAATGGGCAAAATGCACCCATCCTTCATCAAGGCCAAAATGCGCCCATGAAGCAGGAAGTCAAAGAAAGTCAACAATTTTCATCCTGTAGCTATGCCAAAATGCGCCCAGGGGAAGCTGATGAAGATTGAAAAATATTCTAAGTTAAAAGTTCGTCCTCCTGACCCCCCTAAATGCGCCCATCCTGCTCCTATAGCAAAATGCGCCCACTTCAAGGAGAGGTGATAAAAGTCAAAGAGTCAACGAATTTCATCCTCCTGCCATGCTAAAATGCGCCCAAGGAGAAGGAGAGAAGCTATGAAAAGTTTCTAAGTAAAAGAGGATATTCTCCTAGCAAGCTGAAATGCGCCCAAGAAGAAGGTCAACAAGTCAAAGGAGTTCATCCTCCTACATGGGCAAAATGCGCCCAAATCAAGGCATGTGAGGACAAAAGGCTGGAAGTCCAAGAGTCACATGAAGGCGTTGGGAGTTTCATCCTTCATGCATGCCTAAATGCACCTAAAAGAGGCCATGTGAAGACAAAAATAAAAGGATCTCAAGCTGGTCAACGAGTCAAAAGGGCGTTTCATCCTCCTCCTATGCTCAAATGCGCCCAAATGAGGGCATGTAAAGACAAGAGAGGGGAGCTCAAAGGTCATATGTTGGGCATTGAAAATTTAAAATCCCTCTCACCCTCTCAAATGCGCCTAAGAGGAAGAAAAGGTGAAGATGGCGTTGAATCGTTGTTAATGCACCCATGAGTTTGGACGCATTCTGAAGGAAATAGGAATGACAATTCTGAAAATGGGCTATTAAGAATGGAAGATTACTAGGCGGAAGTTAAATGTTCCTCAGGTGCAATGGATGTTAAGAATGGGTCATTCCAAAAATGCAGCTTGCTGATGCCTAAGTCTTCTGTGATCGGAAAGGCAGGGTGAATTTAAAATTTCTCAAGTTAGAGCAACAGGATGATCACAGAGATGAAGAACGGATTTAAATTGGTGAAATAATATTTTTCTAAGGTGCAAAATTCAAGAAAATTAAATGAACCCGTTCGTTGTGCACCCATGAGTTTGACGCATTCTGAAGGAAATTTTCTTCTGGGTATTGAAGATTATCGACGAGGAATGGATTTTAGGGTCTTCCACAGCTTGCTGAGGTTTCTGTGATAAAGATTTCAAATGGGCACCAGGTTGATGAATTTTCTAAGGAAAGAAAATGTGTTTTCAAGATAAAAATATGCCTTGGCGGACGAATTTGAAATTGAGTGCCTAGATGATTTTTGATCAAATTCCTGATGAAAGCATTTTTCTCGAGTCTGAGTTGGATGAAATATCAGAAGTGAAGTACGCCCAGGCAGAATGCAGGATAGGTTGGAAATTTGGCTAAGGCATGAAGAATTTGAACGCGAAGTTGGCTAAGGAAAAACGATGAACCCTTGGAGATCAAAGCGTGAAAATCAGGTAAGTAAGGTGAATTTATATTATGATGTGTTCTAATGCTCTTCTCCTTGCTTGTTTTGCAGGAGGAACGTCAAGGCCAAGCGGTGATGACTTTAAGTGATGAAGCAAATACTCCAAGACTACATTTCAGCCTCGAAGGAAGAAAGTTGCGAAAAATGGCTAAGTGTTGGGACTTAGTGACAAAGAAGGAGCGTTTTCAAAACTCAAGATGAAGAAAAGAGTGGAAGTTCGAGCAAGGTTGAAGAACAACGTCAAGAAGAAAATCAAGAGCAGTTGAACTCCAGATTCTATCAAATTTTATCTGAGGCAATCTTAGAGACTCTTTTACCCTCCTCCAAGCGATCAACAGAATTGGCTGAACGCGAAAAACAGAGCAGTGTGAACGCGTTTCAAGGTTGGAATCTTCTAGAAGGTGGTGGCCATTAATTGCTCATTTATTGCCCCACTCTCCATTATGGCGGTTTTTAGGGCAAATCTCGTTTAGGGCTGAGGTGGCACAATCTGGGCCATCCAGCTGATTGTAATCTGAGCCGTCCGTTGGACTTGGCCAACTATAAAAGGGGGAGTCCCCCTCATTTGTATCTCATTAGAAATTAGACATAGAAGTAAAAGTTAGACAGTAGAGAGTAGAGAGACAACTTAGAAGTAGATTGATTGATAGTGTAGTTGGAGAAGGAAAGTTTTTCTTTGAAAACTTTGTAAGAAATTGTTGTGAAAACTCTCTCAATAAAAGAGTTTTTCATTGATGGTGAATTTCGTCTTTGTTGTGAGTAGCTAGCAAGGTTTCTTCGTCCTTCCGATTCAAATGGTAGCGTAAAATAGTTCAAAGTAGTATAATTTTCATTCCATGCAAGTAGATAGTAGTTGTGGAATGTGGTCTTCAACTTGAGCAAACTTCGTCTATCCATACCACTAGTGTGTTCGCTGACGGTGAATGCGCCTTGTGTGGTCAACTGGAATATCATGTACTTAACTTCGATCATGATTTGTGTGCGTCGTTGTGATGGTATTTTCATGCTAAGTTGTGATCTGAACACCTCGAGCTACTCCTTTGAAGATTGCACCGGTTCTGTGGAGGTCCGAAGCGAGGCAAAGCGAGCTGGTTGAAGCTTGTGAGAATTGATCGCCATGTCCCACGCCTTAGAATATATTTAGACTTTCTAAACCTTACACCATTTCAATTCAGTACTTTCTGGTTAGAATAGGAAACCCGTGCTTCATTGATAAATCTTTGAATGGAGAAAACCTCTTCCTCTGCTGTTGAACAATTGTAAGTCCCCTTGAAATACCAGCAAATCACATTGAGCCAATGAGCCTATTCGCACTAAAGGAACCTTGGAGTTGAACGCACGAACTTTCTTGCAATCTTAGCGTGCGGAATACTTTGATCAAGAGAGAATAGGGTAGCCGTTGGCGACTTTATTCTGCGTTGGTGCGGTCACGAAAAACACATCAACAGGAGGCTTGTAAACTAAATGGACCTAATCTAGTGTTGTAACGTGTTGTACATTTTCACATTGGATTTAGGGCCCTTTTAAGCTAAATAGACCTATTTTTGCCTTAATTTGATGTTGCAAAGTATATTTATTTACACTTTCACATTTAATTTTGAGCCCTCTTGCATTTGTGACCTTAATATCATCTTTAATAGGTCCCTAAGACCCTATATTGTGCATTCCAAGGCATATTTCAAGCGAAATCCCGATAATATCAATAAATAAATTTAATTTATTAACACCCCAACACTTTTGCCACCTAAAAAGGCCCAGTGGGACCCATACGCCACCCTGGGCATATGAGTCCCATCCAAGTGGGACCCATATTGTAACACTCTATCTGATCTACAGTTTAAAAATGTAAACTAACTAGCTTTCATGCTAGGGTTTCCTTTGCAATTAGAACATAAAAGATAAACAATTTTAAACAATTACATCATATTCAATTCCTCAACTAACCTTTAGAATTTCAGTTTTAGCTGAAAAGGAATCAACTAACTAATTTCATATAATTGAAAACACAAAAGAACAATAACTACTTTTCTTTGCTTTCGAAAATGTAAGAGCATTTATTACAGCTATGAAATAACATGCTAAAGTAATTATCTCAGAAATTAAAAGAGAGAGAAAGAGTTACTAGAAAATACAGTTTTGAAGGCTTCCTGCTGGAATGTTGCACAAGACTCTTCTGTTTCCAAGGGAAAATGAAATATCATCAAGGGCTTTTCCGCGCAACCGAAGACCTACTGGTCTCCCGTGTTTCTTCAACTAAAGAAACCCGACCCTTCACGAGGGTAATCAACAAGGATCACAAATTATCATCATGCCTCTGAGCCTGGTGTCAAGGATCTATACCACTTGGTTGATCCTTCACTATCGGTAACACCTAACTAGAAAGATCACTCTAACCAGGGGTATATCTGGTTCTTGATAGCTAACATATGCTTAATCTAGCATCGTACCGTGGCCAAGGATTTTATCATTAATGGCACTCCTGTACCGTCAACACTCTCACCCTTGCTCGACATGATAATTCTAGATTCAAAGGTTTATATTACATTAACTTGGTTCCAAAAATCTCTCTTGATAATTTAAGGATAAGCTGATTACTTAATGCTTATATAGAGAGAGGTACTTGGCTCTTAACTTTTAACATCTTAGTAATAATAATTTGCTAATCTCAAACTTATATGGAGAGATAAAAGGAGTCTTGTTCGACAATGAGGTTCTTACAGATCTTTTACATTTATAAGCCATCAAGTAAACTCAAAATGATCAACGAAAAACACTATTCAATCTCAAAAGTTATAGAACAGAAGAAAGAGAGAGTTCGGCTTAGTCAGACAAAGAATTTACAGTGAGGGCTTGAAGATAATTCAATCGGCATTTAGATTCAGTATAGAGGAGATAGAGTAAATTTGTACTCAAGATATTAGCAGAATTATATGATATGGTTCAATTTTCGGTTGAGTCCCAGTATGGTAGTAAAAGAACCGATTTTAATCTACTTATAAGAACGAGAGTTCAATATCATTCATTCCTATTTCAAGGTTTTAAAAAGAACAATAAAAGGATTTCTTCGTTGTAAAACTTAAGCAAAACAAGGAGTCTTAAACGTGCCTGTAAATGTCAATCTAAAACTCGAAGGGCTTCGCTTTCTTTTCTTCTAAGAAACAGATCAAAAGTCGAGACCACTGAAGTCCCTACTAGCCCAAGAAATTTGCAGAGGCGGCTACTCTGAAAATCATACTAATTCCACCGGAACAAGAGATTTGAATAATACGACCCAACTCTTTCTCTTAAAACTCAATAGCAGGAATATAATCAAAGAATGCTTCTTGATGAGACTGCCGATTGGAAAAGAGAAATGAGAGAATGCGAAAGTGGAGAAAAAAGAGCATCTAGACATAATGAATGCGGGTGCCAAATGAAGTTAACAAACACTTAAGATCAAGTATAAAACACTTAAGTTAACAAACACTTTTAGAATTTCAGTTTTAGCTGAAAAGGAATCAACTAACTAATTTCATATAATTGAAAACACAGAAGAACAATAACTACTTTTCTTTGCTTTCGAAAATGTAAGAGCATTTATTACAGTTATGAAATAACATGCTAAAGTAATTATCTCAGAAATTAAAAGAGAGAGAAAGAGTTACTAGAAAATACAGTTTTGAAGGCTTCCTGCTGGAATGCTGCACAAGACTCTTCTGTTTCCAAGGGAAAAGGAAATATCATCAAGGGCTTTTCCGCCCAACTGAAGACCTACTGGTCTCCCGTGTTTCTTCAACTAAAGAAACCCGACCCTTCACGAGGGTAATCAACAAGGATCACAAATTATCATCATGCCTCTGAGCTTGGTGTCAAGGATCTATATCACTTGGTCGATCCTTCACTATAGGTAACTCCTAACTAGAAAGATCACTCTAACCAGGGGTATATCTGGTTCTTGATAGCTAACATATGCTTAATCTAGCATCGTACCATGGCCAAGGATTTTATCATTAATGGCACTCTTGTACCGTCAACACTCTCAACCTTGCTCGACATGATAATTCTAGATTCAAAGGTTTATATTACATTAACTTGGTTCCAAAAATCTCTCTTGATAATTTAAGGATAAGCTGATTACTTAATGCTTATATAGAGAGAGGTACTTGGCTCTTAACTTTTCACATCTTAGTAATAATAATTTGCTAATCTCAAACTTGTATGGAGAGATAAAAGGAGTCTTGTTCGACAATGAGGTTCTTACAAATCTTTTACATTTATAAGCCATCAAGGAAACTCAGAATGATCAGAGAAAAACACTATTCAATCTCAAAAGTTATAGAACAGAAGAAAGAGAGAGTTTGGCTTAGTCAGGCAAAGAATTTACAGTGAGGGCTTGAAGATAATTCAATCGGCATTTAGATTCGGTATAGTGGAGATAGAGTAAATTCGTACTCAAGATATTAGCAAAATTATATGATATGGTTCAATTTTCGGTTGAGTCCCAGTATGGTAGTAAAAGAACCGATTTTAATCTACTTATAAGAACGAGAGTTCAATATCATTCATTCCTATTTCAAGGTTTTAAAAAGAATGATAAAAGGATTTCTTCGTTGTAAAACTTAAGCAAAACAAGGAGTCTTAAACGTGCCTGTAAATGTTGATCTAAAACCTCGAAGGGCTTCGCTTTCTTTTCTTCCAAGAAACAGATCAAAAGTTGAGACCACTGAAGTCCCTACTAGCCCAAGAAATTTGCAGAGGCGGCTACTCTGAAAATCATACTAATTCCACCGGAACAGGAGATTTGAATAATATGACCCAACTCTTTCTCTTAAAACTCAATAGCAGGAATATAATCAAAGAATGCTTCTTGATGAGACTGTTGACTGGAAAAGAGAAATGAGAGAATGCGAAAGTGGAGAAAGAAGAGCATCTAGATGTAATGAATGCGGGTGCCAAATGAAGTTAACAAACACTTAAGATCCAGTACAAAGGAATGAAAAGCTTCATGCTAAGGAAGAGATGATAGCCAGAATGAAGATGAGGAACAATGCGAGGTGAAACCAATATTGACTGAGAATACACCAAAAGAGAAATGCGAATGCCAAAACCATCGATGAGGAAGCAAGCCGAAAAGGTGTGTAAGTCCGAATGAAATCAAAGCAAGCCAAGATTATGCGGTAAAGAGTCCGCATGAATTCCTCTTGGGTGTTACATTCAAGATTTAGGCCAATGTGGTGGCGGGTTTATCGCCTCATAATAAGCGGACCTTGCCTTTATTCAAAACTCACATCCAACATAAAGTTATTCCAATGTTTGGCTGGAGGACAGTGACCTACATTTCTTAAATTGACTTGTTTTCTTATAATTTAATTAAATAATTATAGCCAAGGTTAAGACTTCAATTTAGCTATCTTTCACCATCTCAAGGCGTGATGATAATTTGCTCCTTGATTAACTACGACCTCTCCTTGATGATATTTCCCTTTCCCTCGAAGCGTTGGCTATCCTGCAACCACTTGACAAAAAGAATTAGGGTTAGACTATTCTCGTCTTATATATATTTAAATCTAAACTCATGAACACATTCATTTTCACATATATAAGAAAATCATTCACATTGTCGTTACAATATGTAATTAAATATTCTTTTCCCAATTTCACAAGCTAATGAAAGACAGTTAATCATAACTAACATAATGACCATAACTTCATTGCCATAATCAAGTTCAAGATAGAGGGGATGTAACACATACGCCAGGTGTGGCGTATGAGTCCCATTTGGCGCTTTTTTAGGGTTTTGAGTGAGAAAATCTAGGTTTAAGTTCAAATTTCATAGATCTCAGCTTGTGGGACCAATTAACGGGATATTAGATGGATTTCCTATATAAACAAGGTCTCAAATCATTATTTCATATAAGCATTCATGATACCAAGTCAAGCACTCAAGAGTTTAGCATTCCAAGACTTTATAAGGTCATCAAGAGAGCACTCAAGATCATCTCTAAGGCATTCAAGGGCAAAATTCTTCATCAATTATTGCAGCAATTCAAGGTCCATTATCATGTCAAGATTTTCAAGCGTCAAGCACGTTATGGAGCTAGTGTTGTGATGTAGCATTGAAGATTCAAGATTAACCATTGTTCTACACTTATTTCAAGGTCTAGATCTACATCCTTCATGGCCACTTCATGTTAAATTGCAGATTTACAAGACATCATTCAAGGTATCATTATCCATGTTTCATGTCCTTACTTCATTATCTCATCATTTGGTTTAATTACCTAAAAGGGGTTTGACCAATGCAAACCCCTATTCACTAACAATCAACAAGTTTTTCTCCTCTTTGCATGTGTGATTGCAGATCTAGGTGTCTGGGAGCATGAAGGATCTTTGAAGATTAGGTCACAAGCTTGAAGGAAGTTGTTGGAGTTGTCTCCTCATTTGCAAGGTCACGAAAAGACTTCTATAGGCTGTAAATCAAATTTTCAGATTTGGAAACAAGGTGTGGCAGAAAGAGAAGAGATTGGGGACTTGATTTAGATCTTAATCCTCCAAAAAGGCCTACTGGGACTGATACGCCACTTGTGGCATATGAGTCCCATTACAGTGATTTTCTAGATTTCAGTTGCTTCAGATTAGACACTGCCAATTCCTGTTTTGGCCTAAAAACCCTAGTTTGGGACTGATACGCCCAGACTGGTGTATGAGTCCCAATCTAAATCAAAGTCAGTGTTTTCAACATTTCCAGCCCTCATTCAGGCCTCTTCAAGTTTCCAAGTACATGCCTCTGATTTTACAACTTTTTGTTTTGATTTATATGCATTTCTAGGTCATTTATTCAATTTTCATGCATCACTAGGTTTAAGCAGTTTGATTTGCATTGCATTTATCTTTCCAAGCCCTAGCTTGGTGGTGGACCCCTCATTAGTTTACAATCAGACCTTAGGACAGTCCTATTTCAAGGTCTCTTTCCCCTTTGCATACTTTAGATTGGGATCTTTAGGGTTTCCCTTCAGTGAAACAATTGTGAAGTAGGTTTGCTCTATGTTCTAAACCATACAAAAGCGAACCCCTTTTCCGTTGTTTCACTAGGCTTGTTCATTTTATATATGTCTATAGTCGTGAGTGCCTGAGTCGTGAATTGGCCATTTAACATTTTAGCGCAGAATTCTGGCTTGGCATCTTACAAGAAAGGAAGGAGAAGTCTTAGATGAGAACTTTGGAAGTTAATTATGTACCAATAGCGTAATGGGGAACTTCAAATCTTCAAGAGGCAAGTGAGGAATAATTTTGGAGAATTGCCATGGATGAAGAAATCAAAAGTTGCTCAAAGGAATGTTACTTGGACCTTGACATAATTGGATTGGGATATGAATCTGTTAGGTGCAAATTGATCTATAGGTCTAACTTCTAAGAATAATAATATGGGACAATTGACAGGTACAAAGCCATACTAGTGATGAAAGGATCTAAGAGAAGTGAAGGCATAGATTATGAAGGATCTTTTGTGCTTGTGGCCAAAATAATTGCATTAGACCATCCTTGATTTGGCCATCCAGTTTTAGTTGAAGGTCTATTGGTTAGATGATAAATATATTCCCCTTAATTTAAGTCTGATGAAGTAATTACATATGGAGCAACCAACTGGTTATGCAGAACATAGCAAAGAGCATCTGGTTGTTGCCTCAAAACGGTGTTGTATGGGTTGAAGTAGGCTCTCAAACCTTAGTAGACCAATATTGATGAATATTGCTTGAAAACTAGGTTTCAACAGTCATCAATAGATTCGTTCTTATACATCAAGGTTATCAATGGCCAAGTTGTGATCATGATCATTATGTATATTGCTGACTTTGTCATTACAGGTGGTGATTATGGAATGCTTGAAGACTTGAAAGATTACTTGAATTTTCTTTACATGGCAATCCTTGGACTACTTCATTACTACTTTGGGTTTAAAGGTCTAGAAAAAGGCTGACAAAATCTATATTTCTCAAGGCAGGTACATGTAATTTATCAACAGGTTTAGAATGGAGTAATGCAAGAAAACACTTACACCAGTGTAAATACATACTAAATAATTGACTGATGAGAATTAGAAACCATCTATGGATGGAGATACTTAGCCTCTTAGTCATTATGGCTTAGGCTAAGGATTAACCAAGCCAACATTAACTAAGCATTAAGAGGGAGTGTTAGAAGTAATATTTATTTTGATATAAATGTGCTTTGTCTTGATAATTATTACAGTGAACCCCGGGGATGCGTCCCCCCCTCTAGGCCCTAGTGTCTCTGGAACGGGGACGTCCCGGAGATGTGGGGACGGCGTTCCCACGTCTCCGGCGGCGCCACCATTTCTTGGCTCGCCGCCGGAGACGCCTGGATGTCCCCGAGACGCTCGAGGGACGCCCAAGTGTCTCTGAGACGCCGAGGGAGACGCCTGGGCGTCCCTCGAGCGTCTCGGGGACGCCCAGGCGTCTCCCACGACAGACAGCCAAAAAGCAAACAAAAAAAAGAATTTAAAACATTTTTTTAATATTTTATTGGTTCTATTCGAACCCTAAGGGCATGTGGGGCCCATCCATTGTCGTACCAAGCATCGACCTGGAGAAAGTAAAGTCTAAGAGAAACAATGCAAAATATGTATTTTTCGGCTTCATCAGCACTATTCAAAACCTGTGGAAAAATCATGAAAATGAGGTGCGTTATGCAGTTTCAAGTGGTTTCAAAAGTGTTAAATTGGTCTTGGCGGCGGGGGCGCTGCCCCTCAACCCCGCTGGGGGCGTTGCCCAAAGACCCCCATCAAATTTATTGGAATTGCCAAATTGCAATACAATCAACCATCATAGTATAGTTACAAGAGCAGTTGGCAGCTGAGCAAACGAGAGTGGCAGCTCTTGAGGAGAAGTTGGCAGAGAGGGACAGAGTATTGGGTCAATTGATAGAGAAGGATACCCAGGTGGCCGATGCACAACGATAGAGCCAGAGGAGCCATCACAGATTGATGAGGATGAGGATGCTTCAGATATAGGGCTGGTTGGTGTTCCTTTGGCAGATCTTGACCTTGAGGAGTCTAGTGGTTCCAGTGATGAGGAGTTTGCCGACCTCCCGAGGGATGATTAGAGGCCTCTGCCTCCTTCACTACGTTTTGTCATTTTGACATTTTGATTTTGTACTTGTTTTGATATCATATAATCATGCTACTCATTGTAATCATCTTTATAATCAGATATTTTTGATATAATATAATAGAAATCTTCCATTTGCCAATTCAACAATTGTTACATTGTAGTATTGAGTATTACTATTCTAATTTCTAATTAGTAATTTGATATTGAGAGCTTCAATATTTGATGTTCAATGTTCAAGTACTAATTTAGTATTTCAATTTTGCTATTTTACTTCTTAATAGTCTTATACATCTTTTCATAACTAGCATTTTAAGTACCATATGTATAGTATATAGTATATACACCCCGTCCCCCCTCCCGCCCCCCTGCCGCTGTCCCCCCGCTGTCCCCCCGCCGTCCCGAAATTGAGGCCCCTTTGTCCCCCCGTCCCGGCAACCTGTCCCCCCGTCCTGGCATCCCCTCGTCCCCGACGCCGGTGGAACATAGAATTATTATAAGAGGGTCAGTTGGATTTGTGTGCTAGGCTAGTGCTACTCATCTTAGATTATTTAGGAAAAATTAACTTAAGATGATAGGCGCATGGAACCAAATTTAGAAATCACTGATTGCTCATTCAAGGCACATCACTTCCATGCTACACCCTTATCATTTCCTTCATATATTAGGTTGCGTCCTACTTCCTAGTAAATATATTTTTAGTGGTTATATGGTTTGGGTTCCTGTTTAGTTTGTTAGCTCCATGTTATACAATGTTGGGTGAAAATTACCTTTAGGTTCAGAGTCCAATGCTTACCAAGCAAGCTATACCATTCATCATGGCATACCTTTTTGTTTTTCATGATTTAATTCTCATTGTTTGAAAAGGTACACTTAATGTTCCACAGGTATGAAGCCATCCCTTTGCCTGATCATGTCCTATAAAATTCAGAGTGGACAGTCATTCGACACAATCCAACTTCAAAAATCTGCAAATTAGAATGAATCTTTGCTAACCCCAGTGCAAGAATGGGGCTAACTTCATATTTTAAATTACCAATTCATTTGCAATCTTTTCTCTTGTTACAACGAACAAAACAGAGGAAGGGATTCCTGGAGGAAATTCTTTTGAGGTTGTGCTAAGAGGTGGTTTCAGTAGAAGCAATCTTTAGAGAATAGGGCAGCAAATGGAAGCTGGAAGTTCTCTTGTTTAATGGTTGTTTAGGATGCCATTGATATTCCCATGACTGGCACAGTGCTGCAAGTATGGATAGTCATTTATGGGGATGGTAGAAGCTCATAGAACCTGACAGTTGGACTTGAGAGTAGCCATGTGGTGAATGACATCTGCTAGTTAATTCTCTTAGGTGGAATTATCTTAAAAGGTCACTGCTTGCAAATTTAAGTAGTGGTACAAATTCTTTAGGCAATGCATGTTGGTCCATGAGTTGTCAATGCATCTACAATCTTCATTCGTATCAGAGTGGAGGCATTATCATTTGTGTCCTTGCGTGAGATAGCTATGAATATCGGAGTTAGTTGTTGTGGATCATGTTTCTATAGGACATTGTGCTTTTGGATATTGTATATCTTGCTGAAGCTATTTGAAATCGCTATACATTGTGGATTAGTGGCACGAGGAGCTTAGCTCACTCTTCCTAGAGTTTTTTTTCCCATTAGAGGGTTTCTCCAAAGGTGTATTGTAGTACAATTATGTGTGTGTTCATGATTGTTTATTTTCCACATTTTAGGTAGTATTCTTGTGCTTTTTATAGGTTGAACTTACATATGCTTGTTTTTGTCAGGTTATTGGTTGAGGAGTAATTTCATGAGGAAGCTTCTTGCTCACGATGGGAGGTGCCTTGTTGGAGTGTAATCCACCCTTAGTTGATGAATCTTCCAGGTTCAAGGCTCTCCTAATGGCGACTTGTAGTGAGCTAGGATCTAATGTCTTCACCAAACCTCCAAGGGGTTTAGATAGGCCTTCAACAAAGATGACTATAAGCCTTCTTTCTGTCACATCTGGGATCATTACTGCCAAGCTTTCAAACTCAGCAACATAGTTCTCCACTTTACCTTCTTGCTTCAGCTGTGCCAATTCCTGGTAGTGAATTTTTGGATCCTTCATATCGAATCTCTCTATCAACCTTTGACTGAATTCTTCCAATGTTTTGATGGAATTGTGGCCTTGTGTCACCATACCATGATACCGCCATTCGTGGGCCAAACCCTCAAGGTGTAAGGTTGCAAATTTGATGGCCTCTTCCTCGTACATGGGCTTCAAAGAGAAATATGTATCTAATTTCTGCAGCCAAGCTCTTGCTGATGAGCTCCCGGAACCATCAAAAACTAGGATGGTGGTTTTTCCCACGCGATGTTGGATGTCTTTCCAATCTTCATACCTTCTCCTTCTATGCCCTCTTTTAGTCTTCATGTCATGGAATTTTGTGAAAGTCAAATCTCTGTGGATAGTTGCACTTAGAGCATGGTATTCGTTATGCAATCTGGCAATTTCATCCTCCTCTTCAGGTGGTATTTTTGTGTCAATTTATGCCCCTTGGTCTAGGAATTTGGCCTTGAAGAACTTCGTGGAGGTTGCCGGTTTTATTCCAACCGAGCTGCTGCTCTTAGGACCATTCTATGCTACTTTACCAACACCCAACAGTTGGTTCAACCCTCTCAATGGTTGGACCATTTCCACCATGGTCTCCTTCATATTGGATTGGAACTCCCTGAACTCTTTGACAAACTGTTGTCGATCATCTTCCTTGTTGCCCATGGCTTTTTTCTTCTCTTTGAGATGGTATCTTAGGTCTCGGTTGCTCATGAAAAGGTACACAGGCTGGTAGGAGGCCACCTCTGATACCATTGTAATGTGTCTGGTTCTTAATTCACAAGATAAACACCACTTGATGCAAAAACAATACTTAGATTAAATATTTAATACAAATAGAAGTTAACATTCACAGGCTTAGATTAGAACGAGTAACACCAATAGAAGCAAACACCATATAATGAGATCAAAATTAATCTTAGCGCCTAGTTATCACAACATACATGAATTAATCTAACCAGATATAGTCCGCCACAGTCCAGGTAAAAGCACAACAATAGATAATGCTGGGATCTGGTAATAGCTCAATATAGGTTCTTGATAATGCAAATCAAATATACTAAAATCATGCAGTTGACTCAGACGTTAGGATGACACAGAGTGCTCGTGACAACTCACACCATAATCAACACCAGATTACCACCCAACAACAATGAATAGATTCCCCAAGACTCCAGAGCACCCTTATGGCAATTTAATCCCTGAATATGATGTTGAATCTCTCTTTGGCAGTAGACCATTAGGTAACTCTTCTGGCACAACATCAGCAAACTCTCCCAATACCTTTGCTGCGTTTGGTGGTATTGACATGCCTTCCTCTTCTCCTCTTTGCACTACCAATGCATAACAAAACTCTGTTACCTTCATTTCTTTGACAAGTTCTCTTTCGGACAATATAGTTTCACATTTTCCTTCATCCTTAAGGGGTAACAAAATTTACTTTAGATCCATCCTTCCAAAAGGTATATGTGTTTTTCTCTCCATCATTCATAACTTTCCTATCATACTGCTATGGCCTTCCCAACAATAAATGGCATGCATCCATTGGAATGACATCACACTATATTTCATCCTTACAGATCTTGCCTATGAAAAAACAAAATTAAACATCTTTTATCAACAATGACTTCATTTCCCTTTTTAAACCATGCAATACGATAGGGATGGGGATGTTTTCCACAATGTAAGTTCAATTTATCTACCATTTCTCTAGAAACCATATTCTCACAACTACCTCCATCAACGATAACTTGACATACATTTCTGTTGTGACCTTTTCACACATCGCCCCATTCAAGATGGGGACCCCTAATTTTTGCTCCATTATGGTCTTTTGGCTTTGGTTTCTCTCTCTCTCTCTCGCTGTCTGTCTCTTTTCTGCCGTCTGTCTTTCCGGGGACGTGCCTACCATTGAGCTTAAACATAAAATTTTGGCCAAGTCTGAAAATTAGGGTTTCCATCTCTCCTGGTCAATCTAGGGTCAAACGAAATAAATAAATTGAAAACTGAGGCTGACCTTGTTTTTAGTATGCTTCCAATAGATTTCCACTAAAGTTTCATCAGATTCTGACAACTTACTATTTTTAGTAAGTGTGTAATTCGAGGTGTTCCTTCAACATTCTTGAAGTTTTAACAGTCACACTGCATTCAGAGCACATCAAGCTGCTCACTGGAAAAATTTGAGCTAAAACAGACAACTTACTATTTTTAGCAGTTCAGTTTCCAGAGCAGATTCCAGGGTTTATATGCCGAGTTTTTCGGCGCATGTCAGATGATTCCTTCTGGGTTTTCGGAGACCTTCGCGATGGTGTAACATGCAAAGTGAGATAACGACTTTCAGAGTTCAGCCTTCGAAGGCTATTTTTAGGGTTTGCATGTCTGCAATATTCCTTATGGGTTTTTCGAGAGCTTCGCAGTGATGTGACATGCAAACGGAGATGGTCACTCATTTAGGAAGTTACTATTTTTAGCAGATGCATCCCGACAGCCGCTTCCCAGCACTTCAAAATCACGAGCTGATCGCAATGCAACAGAAACGAGAAGAAACGGAGATTGTTTGATATGCATGCAGGTCAAATTAGGGTTTCTAGCTTCAGGACCCAAAAAGAGGGGTAAAAGGTCAAAATTTTCGAAAACCGGTGTATACCACCACGATCAGCATCTTTCAAGCTATCCACTGGTAAAATTTGAGGGCAAACAGAGCACTTACTATTTATAGTAAGTCATTTCAGAAGCAAGAAAAAATAGCAAGTCAGCATCAGGTGTCAATGTCAGCAGGCAAGTCATCGGGTGAGGAGCACGTCATTCGAATTTCAAGTCAAACGGAGTTGGGGAAGTCTCAGAAACGGGCAATTACTATAAATAGCAAACCACCTTCACAAATATGCTATTTTTAGCAGGTCAGCTCAGAATATTAGCATGAACGGGCTAAGTAGGTCATGAGGATCATGTGGTTAAAATTTCAAATCAATCTGAGCTTTAGAGATGTGAAAATTAGGAGACTTACTATATATAGCAGGGCCAGTATCAACAGGCAGAAGCAGATGTGGAGAAAATTCTAAGTCTGAAGCTCGTCCTTCACCTTGAAAATGCGCCCATCCTCAGCTGGAAGTCAAGAAAATTCTTTGGCATTCATCCTCCTGCCTATCCAAAATGCGCCACGCTTGATCTAGATGATTGGAAAATTTTCTAAATATTGAAGTATCCTCCTGCTACCTCCATATGCGCCCAAGGAAGGATGATGAAGCATAAATTTTTTTCTAAGTTAAGGTTTCATCCTTCACACATAGCCAAATGCGCCCTCAAGGTGATGTCAGGCAAAATATTTTCTAAGTATATGTTTCATCCTCCTTGAGGCATCAAATGCGCCCATGCTAAGAAGGTTAGAAGAGAAAGTCAAAGAGTCAACATGTTCATCCTTCCTCACATGCCAAATGCGCCCACTCTAGGGAGGAGTTGCTAAAAGTTTCTAAGTGTTGAAAATTTTCATCCTTCACCATAGTGTTGACGTGGTTTTTGAGACCGCACCAACACAGAATAAAGTTTCCCAACGGATACTCTATCCTCTCTTGAACAAAGTATTCAGCATGCTAAGATTGCGAGTGAGTTCATGCTTTCAACTCCAAGGTTCCGATAATGTGAATAGACTCAGTTGGCTCAATGTGATATTGCTGGTATTTCAAGGGGACTTACACAATTGTTCGACAGCTGACAACAGATAGTAGACTAAGGGCTTTCGTGTAATTCAAATGATTTGGCAAGTGGGCACGAATTTCCTAATCCTAACCAGAAGTGAACTGAATTTAAAGGGTGTAGGGCCTAAGAAACTCTAATCTACTCTAAGGTGTGGGATATGGCGATTAATTCTCACAGACTTCAACCAAGCTCCGTTTTGCCTCACTTCGGACAGCTTCCGCGGAACTGGTGCAATCTTAAGAGGAATGACTCAAGATGTTCAGATCACGATTTAGCATGAAGACACCATCACAACGACGCATGCCAACATATAAACCATAATCGAAGTTAAGCTTCACAAAGTTCCAGTTGACCACGCAAGGCAAACCCACCGTCAGCGAGCCCGCTAGTGGTATGGACGAACGAAGTCTTGTTCAAATCGAGCACCACATTCCACAATTGCTAAGTACTTGCACGAAATGAAATCTACTTTACTTTAAGCTACTTCAAGATGCTACGTGAATTGGAAGGACGAAGAAGCCTCAACAACTATTCACAACAAAGAAGAATTCACCATCAATGAAAATTCTTTTATTATGAAAGCATACATGACAACTTCTTACAAAGATTCCAAAGGGAAGACTTTCCTTCCTTTTCAATCTAAACTATACTATCAACTATCTAATTGCTCTCTACTCCTTCTCTGCTATCCTAACTCTGATCTAATTTTCCTTCTAATGAGATACAAATGAGGGGGACTCCCCCTTTTATAGTTGGCCAAGTCCAACGGACGGCTTAGATTACAATCGGTTGGATGGCCCAGATTGTGCCACCTCAGCCCTAAACAAGATTTGCCCTAAAAACCGCCACAAAGGAGAGGGGTAATAAATGAGCCATTAATGTCCACCATCCTTCTAGAAGATTCCCGTTTGTAGACGCGTTCACACTGTTCTCGATCATTTTCTTGACGTCATTCTTCAACTTCGCTCGAGCTTCCATTCTTTGTCACTTGAGTTATACTAACTCTCAACACTTAGCCATTTTCTTGCAACTTTCTTCCTTCATCACTTTAAGTGACCACCGCTTGATCTTGACGTTTCTCCTGCAAAACAAGCAAGGAGAAGAGCATTAGAACACTTCATAATATAAATTCAACTTACTTACCAGGATTTTCATGTTTCGACTTCCAAGCGTTCATCGCCCTCACTAGCAAACTTCACGTTCAATCCTTCATGCCTTAGCCAAATTTCATTTTTGAGAAATTCATTTCACTAACTGGAGCTCTGATACTCAATTTCGTTCATCTCTGACTCTGGAAGATTAGTCCCACGAAGAATTCAATCAAATTCACGTAGGCAACTCCTTTCAAATTTATCATCTGGAGAATTTCACCTTGAAAACACATTTTCTTCATTTTGCCTTAGAAAATTTTCAAGTTTCCCTTAGGAAAACTCATCAATCCAGTGCCCATCAAAAATCTTCATCCTGAAGGCCGCAGCGAAGCATGGAAGGCTTTAAAATCAACTCCTCATCGATAATGTTCAATACCCAGAAGAAAATTTCCTCCAGAACGCGTCGAACTCATGGGTGCACAATGAACGGGTTCATTTAATTTTCTTGAATTTTGCACCTTGAAAAAAAAAAAAAATTTCAACAAATTTATCCAAGCTCCTCATCCCTGTGAACATTTCTTGTTGCTCTGACCCGGAAATTTTTTTGTCCATCCTGCCATGCCAGCATCCTCTGACTTCATCCACTGACAAATTTATTCATGCTCAGGAAAGTCTTATCACCTCAAAGTCTAGGCGTATTTCCTAGAGGAAGAAAATATTTTGTGCCTTAGAAATTTTTTTGATCACCTTGAAAATTTTGCCTTAGGAAATTTTACTCAACTCTGTCCACCTTGCCTGTGAGAATTTTTTTTTTTTGTTTCATCCATGCTCATTTGCCAGTGGTGGGAAATTTCATCAACTTCACTTTTTATTTTTCATGAAAGTGCCTAGCATATTTTACTTCACACTTGAAGGATATTTCATTTGAAACTCCAACGCCTTAGCAATATTATTATTCATCTTCACTCAACACCTTGGAGATATTTCTAACACCTAATAACATTCACCACTTTGGGCACACCTAACACTTGAAGAAAAAAAACCACGCCTAGGAGTATTTCACTTCACCTTAGGCGCATATAGCATACTTCATGGAGAACATGTTTCCAACGCCTGGCATTAGTCATCAACTTTACCTTTGGCGCATTTCATACTTGAAGGAGAATGGGCGCATATGGAAGGTAGTGAGGAATATCCCACACTTAGAAATTTTTTTAAACATTTCTACCTTGCATGAGGGCGCATATAGCATGTAGAGGAGAATAACTTTCTAACGCCTTCCCTTTTGACTTGTTGACTTTTCAAATGTGGGCGCATTTTGCATGATGAGAAGGATGACTTTTACCACGCCTCCAACAAATGACTTTTCAGCTTCCTAGATTTTGTCTCCACATGCCTCAATTTGGGTGCATTTTGCACCTCATGCAAGATGAAAACATTTGACTTCTTTGACCCTTTCTTTCCTTGGGCGCATTTTAGCCTAGGAGGTGGATGGGACATTTCATACTTAGAATTTTTTAGCATGCCACTACCTTGAGCTGGGCGCATTTTCCATGTGATGGAGGATGAAAATTAACACTTAAACATTTTCTTGACTTCCAGCTTGATGAGGGCGCATTTTGCCTGGGGAGCAGGATGAACTTAACACTTAGAATTTTTTTTAGCAACTCCTCAAGGATGGCGCATTTTGCTATGTGAGGTGGATGAACATCAACACTTAGACATTTTTCCTCGTCCCTGCCAGCTTCTCCATGCCTTACTATTTATAGTAAGTCCTTCAATTCTCGCATCTCTGAAGCTCGGAATGATTTGAAATTTTGAACGCTGGATCTTCACGACCTTGTTACCCTGTTGACATTGCTATTTCGGGTTGGCCTGCTATTTTTAGCCCATTATTGAAGGTGATTTACTATAAATAGTAACTGCCTGCTTCTGATAGTTCCACTGCTTCGATTGACTTGAAATTTGAATGAGGCACTCCTCACCACGTGACCTGACTATTGACATCAGCGCATGCACCTGACTTGCTATTTTTAGCCTATTTCCAAATTGACTTACTATAAATAGTAAGTGCTCCGTTTGCCTTCAAATTTTACCAGCAGATAGCCTGAAGGATGCTGATCGCGGTGGTTTACATCGGTTTTCGAAAATTTTGACTTTTAACCCCTCTTTTCAGGCTCCAAAGCTAGAAACCCTAATTCGCTCTGCATGCGTATCAAAAGATCTCTGTTTGCTTTCGTTTCTGTTACATTGCGATCGGCTCGTGATTCTGAATTGCTGGGAAGCGGCTGCCGGGACACCCTGCTAAAAATAGTAAGTTCTTTACTGAGTGATCATCTTCATTTGCATGTCATACCATTGCGAAGCTCTCGAAAAACCCACCAGGAATCATCCGACATGCAAAAGAAACCCTGACATGCAAACCCTAAAAATAGCCTCGGAAGACTAAATTCTGAAAGTTGTCTCGTTTTGCATGTTATACTGTCGCGAAGGTCTCGAACAACCCAGAAGGAATACGCAGACATGCAAAGAAAAACTCTGCATCTGAGCCCTAAAATTTGTTCCGGAAGCTGGACTGCTAAAAATAGAAAGTTGTCTATTTTCGCTCAAATTTTGCACGCGAGCAGCCTGATGTGCTCTGAATGCCGTGTGACTGTCGGAATCTCGAAATTGCTGACGAATTGCCTGTAATTGCATACTTACTAAAAATAGTAAGTACTCAGAATCTGATGAAACTTAGCTGAGAACCTGCAGGAGACATACTGACAACAATGTTAAACTCAATTTTCAATTTATTCACTTTATTCGACCTCAAACTGACCAGGAAGGCTCAAACCCTAATTTCCAGACTTGGCCAAAATTTAAGCTCAATGACGGATACATCCCCCAAAAGGCAGACCAGAGAAAGGAGACAGAGAGAGAGAGAGAGAGAGAAAAACCAAAGCCAAAAGACCAGAATGGAGCGAAAATTAGGGGTCCCCATTTTGAATGGGGCGATGTGTGGAAAAGGTCACAACACATAGGTGAAATGCGCCCACTTCAAGGAGAGGTGATAAAAAAATTCTAAGTCTGAAAGATATCCTTCTCCATGTGCCAAAAGCGCCCAATTCAAGTGAGGTCAAAATAAAGTGTTGACTTTCTCCTCTCTCCTTTGAATGCGCCCCAAATAGAGACATGTAAAGACAAGGCGTATGCATGCAAGCAAGTGGAAAAGGACAAACATGTGCATGCAAGAGGAATCTGGCACGTCTAAAACAAAGATGGGGACAAATAAATTCCAACTCAAGGTAGGATGCTAATACGCCAAGTTCAAGATGAGTCAAAATGAAAGTAAAATGGGCTAAATTCCTCTCAATAAGCCAAATGCGCCCATACATGCTAGGAAGAGGACAAGGAGTTGACTTCCCTCTCCCTCCTTTGAATGCGCCATGAAGACAAGGTAAAGTGGAGTGGAAGGAAAGGAGTAAAGGCGTTGGGATAAAGTTAAGTCCACCTCATTATATAAAATGCGCCCAAGGTGATAAGAATATGCTAGGCGTTGGAATTTAAAAAGAAATATGTCCCTCATAAAATGTAAAATGCACCCAAGGCATTGGAGAAAATTGTGCTAAGTGAGTTGATAAAAATTTCTTCTCAGGCAGAATGATTGAAGGTGGATAAAATAATTTTCTAAGGCAAAATTCAAAATGTGCTAAGTGATTTAAAAATCTTTCTAAGGCACAAAATTTTTCTTCCTTAGGAGAAACGCCTAAGTCTGGTGAAGTGATGAAATTTCCTAAGACATGAACAAAATGGCCGAAGATGAAGTTAGATGATGCCAGCTGCATAGGGTCAACGAGAAATTTCAAGTCAGAGCAAAGAAATATTCACAGATGTGAAGAAATGGATTAAAATTGTTGAAAATTATTTTTCTAAGGTTCAAAATTCAAGAAAAACCAAACGAACCCGTTCGTTGTATACCCATGAATTCGACAAGTTCTGAAGAAAATTTTCTTCTGGGTATTGAAGATCTTCGATAAGAAGTTGATTTCCAAGTCTTATGCACTTCGTCGGTGCCTTTCGGTTGGAGATTTTGATCGGCACTTGAAATTGTAAAATTTTCCTAAGGAAAATTTAGAAAAAATTTCTAAGGCAAAATGGATAAAATGTGTTTTCAAGAGGAAAAATGCTTCAGATGATGAATTTGAAGTTGACTGCCTAGATAATTCTTGATCAGGTTCCAGATGAATAATCTCCTTGAGCCAGAGATGAATAAAATCAAAGTCGGCAACGACCCAGTCGATGAAATGAATTATGATACGCCCTTGAGGAAGATAAAATTTGCCTAAGGCATGAAGAATGTGAAGCTAAAGTGAAACTCAAATATTAGGATGAAGGCGTCAGGATGGCATGCAAATGTTGAAAAGCTATAAAAGAAATGTTCTGGAGATCGCTCAAACCTCAAAGATCGGAGCATGAAAATCAGGTAAGTAAGTTGAGTTTATATTATGAAGTGTTCTGATTCTCTTCTCCTTGCTTGTTTTGCAGGAGGAATGTCGAGACTAAATGGTGGTGACTTGGGGAGATTAAGCGAATACTTGGAGAAAATGGCTAAGTGTTGAGACTTCGTATGTGCCCAGCTCAAGTGACAATGAGGAAATATTTTTCAAAACTCAAGATAGAGAAAAGAATGGAAACCCAAGCAATTCAAAGTTGAAGAACAACGTCAAGAAGAAGATCAAGAGCAGTGTGAACGCATTTCAAAGCTGGAATCTTCTAGAAGGATGATGGACATTAATGGCTCATTTATTACCCCACCCCTCTTGGTGGCGGTTTTTAGGGTGAATCTTGTTTAGGGCTGAGGTGGCACGATCTGGGCCATCCAGCTGATTGTAATCTGAGCCGTCCGTTGGACTTGGCCAACTATAAAAGGGGGAGTCCCCCTCATTTGTACTAATTAGATCAGAGTTAGGATAGCAGAGAAGGAGTAGAGAGAAATTGATAGAGTAGAAAGTAGAATAGTTTGATAGTATAGTTTAGATTGAAAAGGAAGGAAAGTCTTCCCTTTGAATACTTTGTAAGAAGTTGTCGTGAATGCTTTCATAATAAAAGAGTTCTTCATTGATGGGGATTTCTTCTTTGTTATGAGTAGTTGTCGAGGCTTCTTCGTCCTTCCAATTCACGTAGCAACTTGAAATAGCTTAAAGTAAAGTAGATTTCATTTCATGCTAGTACTTAGTGATTGTGGAACGTGGTCTTCAACTTGAGTAAACTTCGTCTATCCATACCACTAGTGTGTTCGCTGATGGTGAATGCGCCTTGTGTGGTCAACTGGAATATCGTGTACTTAACTTCGATCATGATTTGTATGCTTATATGCGTCGTTGTGATGGTATTTTCATGCTAAGTTAAACACCTTGAGCTACCCCTCTGAAGATTGCACCGGTTCTGTGGAAGCTGTCCGAAGCGAGGCAAAGCAGAGCTTGGTTGAAGTCTATAAGAATTGATTGCCATGTCCCACGCCTTAGAGTAGAAGATAAACTTCTTAGGCCCTACACTCATTTTAAATTCAGTTCATTTCTGGTTAGGATTAGGAAACTTGTGCGCACTTGCCAAATCATTCGAATTACATGAAAGCCCTTAGTCCACTGTCTGCTGTCAACTGTCGAACAATTGTGTAAGTCCCCTTGAAATACCAGCAAAATCACATCAAGCCGATTGAGACTATTCGCACTGAAGGAACCTTGGAGTTAAATGTATGACCTATCTCGCAATCTTAGCATGCAAGAAACTTTGTTCAAGAGAGGATAGAGTAGTCGTTGGCGACTTTATTTTGTGTTGGTGTGGTCGCAAAAATCACGTCAACACTTTCCTCCTGAAGTGCATCTAGTTTGGAAGATATTGGTTCGAAGCCATTAACCATCAAAAATTTTAGCCTGTGCTTTCTCCTTCTTTGGGATTACCATCACTCTTCTCATCATGAGACTCTTTCCCTCATCTGGTGAAACCTCTAGTTCTATCCCTTATTCATTCTTGGCTTGAACTAGGGTCAACTTGGGTGGTCCTCGTTGATTTCTTTCTTTGATGTTATAATTTGAACATTCGAATCCCCTGTAATCCTCTTCTCCACATCTAAAACAAGTGAAAGGCCTTCTTTGGGTTTCCCATCCTCTACCACCACCATAACCTCTACCCCTTTGAAATCCTCTTCCTCTTTGTTGATTTCGAGTATCTTGCGGAGTATCTACTTGTTTCTCTGCTCCCTGGGATGACTCTTCCCTATTGTAATTCAAACCACCCCAAAATGGAGATGATGGACCCCTTCTTTCTCCTCTATTCCTTTGAAGATATTGTCTGCTTTGTTTTTCTTTTGCCTTTAGAGCTAACTGGTATGCCTCTTCCATACTGCTAACTTGATGCATGCTCAATTCATCGTGAATAGAAAATTTTAGGCCATTTACATATCTAGCAGCCATCTATTCATCAGTTTCTTGATACTCTACACGAATAGACAGCTTGTGAAATTCATTTGTATAATCTTGCACAAAAGATAAATTTTGTTTTAAATTTTGAAATCTGCGAAAAAAGGGTTTGTGCATAGTCTGTGGGCAATTTTTTTCTCTCAACTTCTTCATTTTGTTCCAGGTCTTGATCTTATCCTTTCCCTTCCTAGTTCGTTCCTTTTGTAAATGATCCCACTAGATCATTGCATGACCTTGTAACTTGGTGCATGTTCTCGGCAATGTCTATGCAGCCCTCAAAACGGACATTTGACCGTATTTATTAATTAATTAAAAATAAAGAGTGCATTGTATCTTTATTTTTAATTAATTTATAAATATGGTCAAATGTCCATTTTGAGGGCCGCATAGACAATAACGCAAACTTCTCCTTCTTTTCCTTTGTCATAGACTTCCATCCAAAGAATTTCTCCATATTGTTTAGCCAATCTATCAACTCCTTTGGTTTAGACTACCTACATACTCTAAAACTTCGATCTTGATCCCTTCATTTTTTCCTTTTAAGGCCTTGAGCATCCTCTCTTCAAAAGTCATATGCTCTAATTGTTAGTTTTAGGATCAGATTTGACAGAAAAGCAGAAATACAAAAATGATGAACAATCAAACACAACAAATACCTTGGGAAAACCACCCTTCTCGAGAGAGAAAAACCCGGCCAAAAATATATCTCTTATATATTGAATGAAAGAGCAGAAATCTGCTTACAATCTGGGCCAAACCCTAGGCCGATTTGAAATAATGAAACACAACACCTCTCCTAGATGCGAATGGACAATTACAATGAATTCTCCTTGATGTCGATCTGCTCTAAGCAAAATGATAATCTGCTGTAGATATGCGAACTCTTGATAGGTGCGAATTGTCTTTAGAATTAATTGATTGATGATGAAATGAAATGATCATCACCTTCTATATATACAATGTAAGGTGCCTCTTCACAAGCAAGGTGACTCTTCACAAGGGTCGGCCTCATTCAAGAACCAAGGCGACTTTTCATCTTGGGTTGGCCTTATAAATTTAAAATAATATTTATATGTAGCAAGTCCGATTTGCCTTGGAATTATTTATTTATCATTTATTATTTCGATTTTGAGAGAAGGATATCTTCCGCAGCTATAACATCAACATTCCCTCTTAGCTAGGGAGGTATCCTTCCAGATATCCATGTCATGGAGTCTCTCAACATGATATCCAGAATGGCTACACCCATTTGTGAAAAAGTTCATCGCGGAGTCTCTCAACGTGATATCGTCATGGAGTCACTCAACATGACGTCCACCATGGCTACTCCCATGTGTGGAAAGAAACATATGCACAAGTGTCCATCACAGAGTCTCTCAACGTGATGTCGTCATGGAGTTTCTCAACATGATGTCTCATCTCAGTCTCAGAGATGAACAAGGGCTTGCACCTCATATTTCTCCGTCTCAGAGAAATATACACTACAAGGGTTTTCACTCCATATTTCTCTGTCTCAGAGGAATATACACTACAAAGGCTTTCACCTCATTTTCCTCTGTCTCAGAGGAATATACACTACAAGGGCTTTCACCTCATATTCCTCCGTCTCAGAGGAATATACACTACAAGGGCTTTCACCTCATATTCCTCCGTCTCAGAGGAATATATACTACAAAGGCTTTCACCTCATATTTCTTTGTCACAGAGAAATATACATTATGACAAATCTTCATGATGATGTGACTCCCTCTGAAGCTTCAAGTACTTACATCAACCTCCTGACCTCCTCATCCAAGATTGCCTCTATTGGTTTTGTTGATCTCATACAATCCTTTTAGATTATCAAACATTTCTTTAGCTGTCTTCAACTTGGAGATGATCGGTACTAGGTGATCCATCACAAAGTCTATCATGATCTTTCTAGTCTTCGTGCCATTTTTCGTCCATTGGATTTTCTCAGTATCATCAGAAGGCTCGGGCATATTACTCTCCATGAAATCAAGAAGATCATTCTCCTCTAATGCAATGAGTACCCTGGGTTTCCAAGAGTTGAAGTTTGTGGCTCCATCAAGTCTATCTTCTACCTTGATACCGATCACCATCTTCTTTTTCCGCACAAGGTCACCTTCAAAGATCTGTCCTAAGGTCTGAAATAATTTGCAACCTTTGATCTGCAATACTTTATCTTCAAGATCTGCCCTAGATGAAAAATAGACTGCTTAACAAATCTGATCAGATCTTTTCTTAGACCTGCTTTGATACCATGTTAGTTTTAGGATCAGATTTGACAGAAAAGCAGAAATACAAAAATGATGAACAATCAAACACAACAAATACCCTGGGAAAACCCTCCTTCTCGAGGGAGAAAAACCCAGCCAAGAATATATCTCTTATATATTGAATGAAAGAGCATAAATCTGCTTACAATCTGAAATAATGAAATACAACACCTCTCCTAGATGAGAATGCACAATTACAATGAATTCTCCTTGATGTCGATCTGCTCTAAGCAAAATGATAATCTGCTGTAGATATGTGAACTCCTGATAGGTGCAAATTGTCTTTAGAATGAATTGATTGATGATGAAATGAAATGATCATCACCTTCTATATATACAATGTAAGGCGCCTCTTCACAAGGGTCGGCCTCATTCAAGAACCAAGGCGACTTTTCATCTTGGGTTTGCCTTATAAATTTAAAATAATATTTATATATAGCAAGTCCGACTTGCCTTGGAATTATTGATTTGCTCTATTGTCCTACAACAAATTAGGTTGCAAATATTTTGACCAAACCCTTCATTGAGCACAAGTATCTTCGTCTATGAGGTCTCTTGGGGTTGTGGGACATCATTCCTTCAAGGGGGTCACTTAGCCTTTCTTCTTTCATCCTCTCATGTGGGGGAGGTTTTTTTCCCTCTGGGTTTTCTCCTTTTCTTTTTGGGGGAATTTTATTATACATAGGTTCTTTATTAGGACTTATAGCTTGGACCCATCTTTTGCATCTTTTCTTTTTCCCCTAAGTTGCACTAAAGGGGGGGTGTTAATGTGAATGGGGTATGTTTCCTAACCTATTTCCTATCTAGTTCTCCACTTAGGTCCTTTTCACACTTAGTTTATTTAGAGACTTTTTCACTTTATCCCACATTAGTTGCGTCTTTGGTCTCTTGGGTGGTATATCTTATATATACTCACCTATTGGTATCATTGTAAGCAAGGATGCAAAATGCGCAGAAAACTCGTCCTAATCGCGAGTAATCGCGCAACATTTGTGACTGCGAGTAACTTGCAATATAAATTGCCTCCGATTTATTCTAATAAATTGCCACGAGTTATACCTGGTTAAGCACAAAAATGCACGATTAACTTGCAGAAAATGCATCAATGGAAAAACGTTTAGGGTTTTTGATGTTAAAAAAAGAAAACGTGAATGTTTTGACTCCATTTTTCATTTGCAACTAAGGGAAAAGGCAGAGAGATGAGGGCACGTGATGAGGCGATGAGGGCACAGGCATGGGTTTTTTATCTTCTTCCATTTTTTGTGTGAAAATTGAAACTCCATTGAACCATTCTGCATCTTCGTCTCTATATTTTGCATCTCTGTCTTTATCTACATCTGAAATTCTAAATAATTTAAAAAGAATTTGTATATTATATAGTTATACAATAGCCATTTATTATTCGTATTATTTCAAGCTTTAGGGAGAAACATGATAAATGGCTATTGTTATCCTCAATTTTTTGAATAATTTAAAAATTATATATATTAAAATTTAATATATTATTATAATTCATGAATAATATTTTAATATTTCATAAATATTAATAATTATTAAAAATATTTATTATATTATATACATTATAATTTTCTATTTTAATTTTAAATTTTATTATATATCTATGAATTTATTATTATTGTCTAAAAACATTTATTTATATTTTATTCCATTAGAAACAATGGAATAAAATTATAAATGTTATTATTTATTATAATTTTTATTAATATATTATCTATTAATATTTATTTATATTATATTAATAAATCTGAATAATTTATCTATTTAATAATTTATTATATTAATATATTTACTGTTTAATACATTAATTGGTTTATTCTTTTTATTGTTTATTCAGATTTTAACCATAATTCGTTAAAGTCTTTTTATTCTTTCTATTGTTTTTTAAGAATATTTTAAAAAATTGTGTATTTTCAAATGTTTGATAAATTTGCCGAGTTATTGCTGAGTTTTTCCCCGAGTTTTTGCCGAGTCCTGAGTTTTTTAAAAATTTGGGCCTCCCGAGTTATTGCCGAGTCCGAGTTTTTCAACTATGATTGTAAGCACACAAGCTTGTATGCTTTGCATTTCTATTGAATAGAATACAATTTGTTCTGTCATTTTTGATTTTCTGTTAATGCTTTTTTTTTCACTCATTTGCATTCTTCGGTGGCTTCACAGCCAAATCTTACAGTCAGTCTTATCCTTTTCTGATTGTAATTTGTCTTTTCAACCTTACAGTTTTTCCTAATTTGTGTACCCAGTGATGAATCACAGAAAACGCCCAATCTTGGAAGTGGGGGCTTAAGAAAATAAAATATGTTTAATTGGATAGCTGTAACAACAGAGAAATAGTTGATGCTATTATGTGGACATAGAAGTCTGTTTCAACTTGTTTTGAGGATGTGCCTCTTATCATATCCTTTCTATCAACCAATGTCTTCTATGCATACAACTGGTCTGATGGAATTTGTAAGTGAAAAAGATAGAAAAAACATGTTTATTTTATGTATGATATTAGAGAACTAAATTTTTTACAGCAAATAATGTTGAAAAATAAGTACCCTATATAGATTAAAGGGTTGAACATTATAGCACTTGGTCTTGGCTTTTATGATTGGGACAAACTTAAGAGGCACTGATATATGTCTATACTCTAGTTTGTGTGTTTGTATACTCTAGTTTGTGTGTTTGTTATCCCTTAAGGCAAATCATAAAACAAGTTTTTCTTAAAAAAGTGTTGATTAATAATTACTTTCTCTTCTGTATTAGTTTCTTCATTTTGATAGCTTAGGGTGACTATAATGGGGAGTATTCATCACTGCTACAGATGTTTTTGACCTTCATCATGTTGCGTAACTGTCAAGTATCATATTCTCCACAAATAAGAATGTTACAGTCTAGTTCTTTTGTGTTTGACATGGAATGCTGCAAGTGAAAATAATAGGAAAAAAAGGTTTATTTTTATGCATGACATTAGAGAACTTGAAATTTTATTGCAAAGAATGTTGAATAATAAATGCCCTATATAGAGTAGAGGGTTGAATATTGAACTATGTGAATTTTTTTGCATGACTATATAGAATGTATGACTGATCTGGTGGAATTTGTAAGTGAAAACGGTAGAAAAAACCATGTTTATTTTGTGTGTGAAATTAAGGAACTTGAAATTTTACAGCAAAAAATGCTAAAATAAGTGCCCTATATGGATTAAAGGGTTGAAGATTAAAATGCTAGGTATTTGTTTTTATTATTTGGACAAACTTAAGAGGCCCTGTTATAGGTGTATACTCTAGTTTGCATGTTTCTTATCCCTTAGAAAAAATTGTAAAACACTTTTATCTTCTTAGAGAAGCGTTATTAATATTACTTTCTCTTCAGTAGTAGTTTCATCATTTTGATAGCTTAGGGTGACTATAGTGGGGAGCTATTTCATTGCCGCTAAAAATGCTTTTTACCTTTGTCATGTTGCATAACTGTCAAGAATCATATTCTCTACAAATAAGACTGTTACAAAATCCAATTCTTTTGTTTTTGACATTGAATGCTGCAATACATTTTCCATCATGGTTGATGAATCTCATTGTGTGTTAGTAGAATGTCCCCTTTTTGAGCGTGCATCAAAGTTTGGTGGTTTGGCCTATCATCGGGTCCTCGTAGGCTAATTAGGGTGATTAGAGGGCCTAGTGTTGGAGTTTGCTAGTTCTCCAGTTGGCAGTTGGCAGTGTTTTCATCTCTTGATCTTTGACGAATTCAGAGGTTATGTTATTCAGGGTGTTTTGGCTCCGTTTTTATATACTTACTATTTATAGTAAGTCAGTGTGTGGATAGAGGCCAACCTTACTATTTTTAGTAAGGCACCCTAGTGAGCAGAGAATGCAGTGGGCTACCTCTTGGCACAAATGGAATTGATAAATGAGGTTTATTAATGGAGTTAAGGAATTTAATTATTATCAAAGTTACACTTTAAAAGTAATTAATTATTTATAAGTGACTATTTGACTTTATTATAAAGGCATTTAATATCATAAAGTCAAAATATAAAGTGAGAATATTATATGACTTATTTGACTTTATTTTAAAAGGGAATTTAATGTGATAAAGTCAATTATAAAAGTGCATTCAAGTCATTTAATAAGTTCAAGTTATGATGGGCGCCCACTTGATGAGAGAATATAATGTAATAAAAGCAAATTCTTTTATTTTTACTCATTTTAATGATTATAAAGGGCTCATGAGGAATCAACTTCTTTTGAGAAGAGTATATAAGGGCATCAAAAGCAAATGTAATTCATTCATTCTTGTTCATTTCTCTCAACTTTGGCTTTGTTCTCTGATATTGGAGGTGGAAACTAGGGTTTTCAGCTGCAATGATCTTGGAGAGTGTAGCTTCTTTTGGAAACGAGCTATCCAAGGGTTTGAAAGATCATTTGAGGTTTGCTAATCAGGTGGTTTTATCTCAGAAGTCACATTGTGCATTAAAGAGGAGATTATCACCAGATTTCGGAAGGAGTTTGAAGTGCAGATTTCAAGTTATTGAAGACAATCATTTATGAGCACTTTCATTGCTGTCAAAAGACATTAATTTTGGCATGTGGGAATTTGAAGTGTGCAGATATAAAGTGTTTATTATCAGAAACTTCAAGGGTTTGAAAGAGTAGATTCAGATCATTCAGAGAAAACTTCATTGTTGGATCCATTCATTGCTGTTTGCACTCCTCTAATATTCATGTGGGGAAAATGTGGAGAGACTGTACCACTGCTACAGGCCGTACATTTCAGTCTATGCTGGACGTGTGGAACTATGGCTGGAAACGCCCAGGTTATGAGTGATGTTAGACCATCATTGTGGGGGGCTATGTCTTGGAGTTCAATGTATTTCATTTTTGTGGTGGAGAAGACTGTTATTTTGAAGTTGGCGTCCATTATAGAGATTTATCTGTTGCTGATAGATACTTCCAGAACTGCTGATAGCTAATATTCAGACCTGCATTCAATGTTAAAGAATTCTGGGTATGATGTTAATTGATTTCACAAGCATTGTATGAAGAGTTGCATTGAAAATATTGTAGTTGCAAGCTATTGTAATTCCTATTTGAATTAATATAATCAAGTATGCTACAGCAGTTGGTTTCATTACAATAGTTTTGTCAAATCCTTCATTGTATTAGTATTTGATATTTGCATTACCTGGCAAAGTTCTTGAAACAAATCAAAAAACAAACATAAACTTGGTAAACCACGAGCATAACCCACAGGCAGAAATTTTAGTTTGCTGCTAGAAATGTTTTTAACCTTTGTCATGTTGCATAACTGTCAAGAATCATATTCTCTACAAATAAGACTGTTACACAATCCAATTCTTCTGTTTTTGACATTGAATGCTTCAATACATTTTCCATCATGGTTGATGAATCTCATTTTGTGTTACTCATTTTGAACTGGGCTTTATATGCTAGTTTATATTACCATTATCTGTTGGCTTCTATGTGTGTACTTCATTGAGAGGTCTTGTGTGAAATAAATCATAAGGTTGTTTTATAAAGTTAATCTAATACGTCAAGCAAATAAAAAGGTTGACATATTTGTGAACCTGAGAGTTTAAAGAGAATGAATTTCTGGTTTTCTACTTTATGACAGAATGGAGCATTTGTGAATAAGAAAACAAGATCAGGCCAGGCAACTAGTCTGCACCGTGCAGCATATGCAGGTCATGAAGAAGTTGTAAAAGTTCTCCTTGCTGCCGCTGCAGATCCATGTGCTCAAGATTCTTATGGCTGTACTTCATTGCATAAAGCAGGTTTGTATAGTTTTGCTTGTTGTCTGCATTTAGTTAACATTTGCTTCTTTTGTTGGAGTTTTTGCTATATGGATTACTATTTAGTGTTTATTTATGTTATTGGTTTATTGGTAATTTTGTTCCAATAGCCTTGATTTATTCTATCATATAATATCCCCTTTTTCAAAATTAAGCCAAGTTGAAACACAAAACCCCCATCATACATTTCCCATGGGTCTTGGGAATTTTGCACTAGGGAAATAGGATTAATATTATAATAAGGAGGGCCTCAAGTAAAGTGAAAATAAAAATTAAGGTCTCTTATAATTAAAGTTTATTCCTTTCAAATATCAATCAAGGGTAATGAAAGAATATGAAAAGTATTGACTTTTGGAGGGAAATTCTATTTAATAGAGGCCAAGCAAGGAGAAGGGGAAAATATTGATAAATCATCCTATTTTATGATTTCTACTCCTTGTTAGAGCATTGGACTTTAGTTCAATTAGCTTGAGGATGGAAACCCTCTAGATTTTGAATTGGAGGATGAAAACTAACAATTCCTTGGAGTGATTTCATA
The DNA here is from genome assembly GCA_007258455.2 of Sequoia sempervirens. NCBI lineage: Eukaryota > Viridiplantae > Streptophyta > Pinopsida > Cupressales > Cupressaceae > Sequoia > Sequoia sempervirens. The sequence goes on from VDFB02275369.1 coordinate 48,069, forward strand.
CGGAGATCAACATTGTGTAGATTTGATTAATCTAGTAGAAGCTGCCTTATCTTTAGAAATATGAATCTCAGCTTTGGTACCTAAATCAGATTCTTATTTATCCTTGCTGTTTTTTTAATTTCTATCGTACAATATAGAAGAAGGGTATTTGGTCAAAGAGGAGCTGCAACCAATTTAATATACATTTTGTTACCTTTTTACCTCAGTTGCTTCATATCCTATGACTGCTGTATCTATTCCAATCTGCTGAACTCTTGAAGGCATTAAATTAATTGACACTGCTGCTGTTTAGGGGACAAACTCTGACAAATACTAAAGTAGCATTTTGTTGGCATATTTTATGATATTTCCCTGCCATTAATATTTTAATAGTAGTTATCTAAGTCACAAGGTTCGGATTTGAATTCAGCAACAATAAAATTTGGATGAAATTCGACAAGGGTAAAAAGTTCGAAAAAAAATTCGACTTTAAATTCACCATAAATATATGTGTATGTGTGTATTTTAATATAAGCAGTATATCCACAAAATTATCAAAATAGTTTAACATTGCTAAATAGATTTGGAATCATCACGAAAAGATTACACATTTATAAAATATAAACCATAAGAAACATGTGATATCACGATTGTGAAGATGTTTTTTTGTCATAAAGGTACAATCGAAAGTCAAGAGTAAGACTTTGGAACTTCAAAAAAGCCCCAAGTCATCAAGAGCACTTGGTTGAGATGATGTAGCATCATCATCAGTATCACTACCCAAATCATCAACAAAAAAGTTAGGCTCATCTGCAATTGACACTACTATTTCTTCTGAAATTTGTTGTTGTGAAGAAGATGTGGAGTTATTTGCTGATTTGTTCATGAACAATTTTAGATTGCGGTGAATGTAGACGAGATCTCCCAACTTTCTAGACATCTGCAACTGACACTACTATTTCTTCTGAAATTTGTTGTTGTGAAGAAGATGTGGAGTTATTTGCTGATTTGTTCATGAACAATTTTAGATTGCTGTGAATGTAGATAAGATCTACCAACTTTCCAGACAACAATTTATTCCTCTTTTTGGAATGGATGTGGTCAAAGCAATTCCAGTTCCTCTCACAAGCTGATGAACTTGCTCCCTGACTCAATATTCGAATAACAAAGTGTTGTAGCTCAGGAGCTTGTGCTCCATAGGTCATCCACTATCTATACCCAGGTACCTCAATTCGTGCCATGTCATATTTGGTTGTCGACATCCCAAACATCCCTTCTCCTCTCTTGTATTTCTAACATTGATCTCTGATTAGTGCTGCAATTGCTTGATTTGATTCAAACTTGTCAATGGCTTCTAAAAGCCTTGCCATAATTTCATAATCACCTCGTCTATCAATATGAAATATCTTAGGCTCCAAAAAGCAAGCTGCTGCATGTAAAGGTGCGTGCATCATTTTCCATTTGCAATCAAATGTTTCCTATATCTCCATATACTCTGCTTCTACATTATTTAGTACTTTTTGAGTAGCTTCCTTACAACTGTCCATGTTTTCATAAAGCATGCCAAGCCAAGGAGTGTCACCATCAACCATATGAAGCACGTCAACAATTGGTTCACAAACATTCAAAACCTTTGCTCTACTTTCCCAAAAATCATTGTTTAAAATTATTTTTTCTATGTTCTTCCCCTTAGGACCTTTAGAAAGCGTTGAATTTTCCCACTCATTGGAACAAATAACAGATCTCAAAGTTGCTTTCTCCTCAACCACTCTTTTCAAAGTGATATAAAATGAAGCAAACCTTGTGTCGCAAGGTCTCAACAACTCCCTAGATGCATGCTACCTGTAAAAACTCAATGTGAGACGATTTCTTATGAAATTTGCAATTGCTCTCCCTCTATGAATCACTTCAAGTATACATGGGAATTTAGCCAAGTCATGAAGCGATAAATCCAAACAATGGGCTGTACATGGACTCCAATATATTTGTGGGTACTTCTCTACAATTAGCTTCCCAACTCCCATACAGTTTGCTGCACTATCAACTACCATTTGAACCACATTTTCCACCCCTATTTCAAGAATGGCTTCCTCTAATATTTGAAAAATATACTTGGAAGTTTTCTTTTGGTTCATGGTGTCAATCACTTTCAAGAACTTGTCCATCAAGACAAGCCACCAAAACATTAGTCAATGGCCTCTGACATGTATCTGACCATCTATCACTCAATATAGTGCAACCTGTTGCCTTCTAGGAGGCTTTGACCTCAGCTAATTTCTGAGTCACTCTATCTTTTGACCTTTGCAAAAGAGTTGTCTCAAAAGTCTTTGAAGATGTGGGTGTGTACCCTTTGCCAAACTCTGCAACTTTCTGAATTGCATTACGAAAATGTGGATTTCTCGCTACATTGAATGTAATAGCACTTGTGTAAAACAAATCAGCTAATGCATCATCCACTTGTTTCTCTGCTGGTTTTCAAAAGCTATTCAATGTTCCACTCTCTTTTGATACACCTGTGGCCTTGGGTAAGCTAGAAGAGGAAGACATAATAGATGTTGTGAATCTAGACATATCCTCTTCAATTCTCTTTTTTTTTTTGTGTGTTCTTCATCTTCCCTACAATTGAAGAGGATTGTTCTTTCTCTAAAGCAACTCTCATTTATGGGGTAAGACTTGGACATGCTGTAACACCTCCTCCTGGACCCCCTATAACACCAATAAATGGTCCATTGCCCTTGTCAAACCTCCAGTAAAAGATTTTTGACACTTGTTACATTTGAGATTAGTACCATCGCAAGTCGATTTAATTTTATTTCCATGCCTTGGCAGTCGATTTATTGGGAGCCATAAATTTACAATCTGTATGTTTCAAAAGAAAAGTAATATATAATATTTAAAAAATTCACTAAATTTTATTTCAAAAAACATTAAACATAATATATAAATTTCTTATTTTTAACTCAAAAACAAAATATTCTAAATTCTCTTTTAATACACATAAAAAAAAAACATATTTTTATTTTTAACTTTAAATACAAAATAAAAACACTAAATTTTCTTTATAAAAATATAAAATCAAAATATATTAAATTTTTATTTTTAACTTAAAACTAAATAAATACTAAATTTTTATTTTAAAACATAAAATAAAAAAATATTTTAACTTTAAAACAAAATAAAACACTCCATGATTTTTAAAAGCATAAAATGTTCGAGACACTTTTTTAATTTTAATTTAACTCTTTTAAAAAGCATAAAATAAAAATTTATTAATATTTTACTTTAATTTTAAAAACAGATAAAAAAAAGTTATGAAGTTTTACTAAAATTAAAATAATAGTAAGTTTAGCTATATTAAATATTAATTTATTAATATAAATTTAATATAATAAAATAACAAAATATTAAATATTCCAAATTTTATAAAATATAAAAAACTGTTGAACCAAAATTTTCGTAGCTTACTCCTTAATAATATTAGAATTGATTATCTTTAAATTCATGATGTTTCTTGCCAGTAAAAATTTGAAGTTCATGCATGTTTTAGAATTGAAAAGTTTATATGAATGAATGAATGAATGAAGGAAAGATTTTAATGACGTCCACGAGACTAAACAGTCTATGGGACCGAGACAAAATAGGCCTTATTTGTCTTCATGCTCTTTTCCAAATCGGATCTCCTGCTATTAATTTTGACTAGAAGGCTAGCCATCTGATTAATCTTATCTTCCTCAAATAGCTGGTGCATATTGTCAACTTTCAAACTATTTTCATGCTGAGTACGGATATCCTCGTAAGCACTACATTCCATGATGAAGTGCCATTCCGTTTCCACAACCCCCTTATTACAGAAAATACTAGTTCTTTCTTCTCAAGTTTCCTTGGGTATCTTCCACCTACCGGTCTCACACCTAAGGTGATGAGATCTTGTCCTCAATTGTGCCACTAACAACCTCGCTTTCCCTTTAATAGCTGCACCTAAATAAATTTTTTCGCCGTGATCTTTTGCCAGGTTAAACTCTTTGATGTAGTATGCTTTTCTTCGCCCAATCTAATTTGTCCACATGGCAGTTCTTAATTTTTCAGTCACATAGCTTTTTATTTCACTATTGGTGCTAGGACACTCATGTAGATTGATGTCCCACTTGTTCATCCACTTGTGGTTCTGTTTCATCCAAGTTTTCTTCCTACGATCTAGCAT